>KZ451982.1:673226-698762 GCA_002786265.1 Apostasia shenzhenica
CCTACGACAATGAAGTTCGAGGTCCACAACCCGAGGTGATAAGCCCTATCTTAGTTCGCGAGACAAGTACTGAACGATAATCGTCGTAGCACAGCCCTTGCGAATCGAACAATAATCCTCGTGTAAACCTTGAGCGCTCTATACCCAAGATAAAATCACTATAAAAAAATTTAGTCGTACGCTCAACTACAACAATCGCGGATTTACTTCTGTATTCATTCTCAAACACGACGAGACGTGTATTGATCATTGTCTTTAACTTCTTTACTAGAACTTTACGATGATTCCATCCCCCTTTCATTCACCTATGAAGCGGGGAGGCATTGCCCTCACTATTAATGCTAAGTCTTGCAACTTTTACTTGACGGTTAGAGATCAATCAGCCGGATTGTGGTTCTTCGTCGAGTTGCCGCAAAGACCCTCAAATTGCCTCGTTGGGGTATGCGATGCATGTGTGATCATTGACAGCTCATCTCGCGGATGTCAAGATCTGTTCGTCATTCTCCTCATCAAAAGCATACAATTAAGGGTTGAGGGATATCAAAAGATTTAAGCAACACTCACACCTAAATAAATTTAACCTTCTTAAATTTAATCTTACAAACAAACACACCCTTAAGGTTATATTTGGAAAAAAAAATGATAAAAAAAAAAATTGTATACAACCGACAGATAAAAGATGCATGCTAAAAGAAATTAAAGAAAAAAATTTAAAAAATAACTTTAAAAAAAAAAACAATTTTATTGTAATTAATTAAACACAAAAATATTTTCAAAATAATTAAATTTTAATAATTATATCATAATTAAATATATAATATAAATAATATAATATGTTATATTGTAATATATAAATAAAATTAAATAATTATATATTATGATAATATACTTTAATAGAATGACAGTTTATTTATAAAATATAATTTATTTATATATTAATCATAATTAATGATATAATTAAGTGATTAATAATACAACATATAATTAATAATATTATAATATTAATTAATATGTCAATATATTATAATATTAATTAATTATATATGATTAATATATATAAGTTATATATATTAAATAACTATATAAATAAAATTAAATAACTATAATATAATTAATAATATGTTATAAAATATAATTTATTTATTTTTTGATCTTTTCTTTTCTTTTTTGCATCTGATCATCAAGTTTTTGGATATTAATGCCAGTTCAAACACTATGATTGATTCTTGCCTATTTGTTTAGTTCTGTTCATCTGAATTTTGATGTGATATGCTGGACATCTTATGCTGATCAATATGATAGAAGTTATTTTTTAAAGCTTTGAGTCGATTTTTATTCGAGTCGGTTAAAATTTATTCTTTGCATATGATGTAGCTATGTATGGATTCAAGTATTTATGTTGTGGTTGTGTAGTTATGTTTTGGGAATACAATCTCGCTTGGTATTACAAAGCTCAGAATAATTCCCACAATAATATAGCGAAAAAAGTAAATCGAAATTACAAGCAACGCAGAAAATCTGATGCAAATCTTAGAACAAAGAAGAAGAAACAAAAAAACACTAAATTTACGTGAAAAATCTCAAATATAAGAAAAAAATCACGATCGTACTGCAGAAAATTTTTACTATTCTTCAAAGAGTTTCCGAAGAAAATATAAAGATCTCACAATTCACCTTTTCAAACTCTAGAATAACTTAGGCTCTGTTTGGCAACTGGCTAAAAAATGACTTATTTTAACTATAGCTAAAATCTTAAATTTATTTTTAAAGTAACTTTAAAAATTATTTTGCATCTCATCCTACACAAATTTTAATATTAAACAATCATTTTATTTCACATCCAACACAATTTTTAATATAACTAACTCACTTTATTTCATATCATACACATTTTTCTAAAAATTTTCGTAAAATTTTTTCAAATCATCTTTTTTTTTCCTCCAACCAAATAAAGCCTTAGAATCATAAGACTTATGATTGAACGTATATGAAATATTTATAGAACAATCTCATAACAAACGCTAAAATAAACACAGAAATCTCATAATAGATATAGAATCCTTATAACCAACGCCTGCTATGCTGACTGTTCCCAATTTCCTTCTATTATTATGTATGTAAATGTGTTTACACATATAAGAATACATCCATTCGTCAGGCATATATTGATGAGCATACATATATAAAAGGCTAAACATATTTGTGTGCATATATGTGTGTTTATATATTGTTAACACGTGGCTCCTGCGCTGCAACCTGGCCGAACACGTGGTGCCTGACAGGCCTGTACTTGATTGATTTGTTGACTCAGCTTCCAGTTTTGCAGGACCCTTGACCCAGGTCAAACCTCGGGCACGAGGATTCAACCAACCATCGTCCGCGACGATCCAGGATAACCCCTCGTAACCCCGGGCACGAGGGTATGAAGTAACGCTTGTCACAATCAACTTCACCTAACTCCGCCGATTTCCGTACAGATACTCTTCCCCAGAAAAGTACCAGCATTAAAGGATTCCTATATTCTCGTACTGCTGCGGACTCCTCCAGCGACAGGCAAGCGGCGCTCAGAGCCCAAGCCATCCTTCCACTTACGGAAAACCAGGGTGAAGCTACGCACGCCAACGGCTATAAAAACCGCTGAACAGTCCCAGCTGAAAAGAGGACAAAAGGGACAAAGAGGAGATACAGGAGATAGACAGAGAGAAAAGGAGAGAACAATTGTTCATTGTATCAGGACCCCAATTGAGGAGCTCCTTACCTTCTTCGTCTCCCCCTTCTTCTTCCTTTTCTTCTCCTCTTCCCAGAACATTGTACAGCCTTCAGGACTATCTTTTTCTTATTAGTGAAACTCCTTCACTGACCGACCGGTGGACGTAGGGGATTTCCTCCCTGAACCACCTTAAATCTCTGTGTGCTTTTCTGGTTGCTTTGGACTGAATCTTCTCCCTGAGCCTCCGTTAATAGGCTCACCCCCTTTGTGCGCCGCCGTCTCCCGGAACTCTCTCTCTCTTCGGTGTTTCCTGGGATTCCCACATCCTACGTCAACATATATATATATAGTATAATATATATATATATATATATATATATATATATATATATATATTATATAATATGCGTGAATTTATTTCTTTGTACTATATGTATATAGTATGTGTTTATATATATTTATATGTTATAATGATATAAGATTGGATTATATTCCAACATAATATTTCTTTGCATTTTATAATAAGTCATTTTATATCGCTATACAATTATATTATATGCTCTTTTTTTTTAAGAGAAATTTGACATTTTCCTCCAATAACAATTAGAAGCTTATGGACATATTTCATATGCCATATAGTCCATTTTGTACTTCTATATAATTAAATTGTATAATTTTGCAATATGCTATACAAATCATTTCATATTTCTATTCTATAAAATTAATGAGGAAAAAATTTATTTTAATATTAGGAGGTATGTAGGATGTAAAATAAAGTTGATTTTAAGGTTAGAATTTATATTGAACGTGAAATAAAATTGATTTTTAAGGTTAAAATTTATGTTAGATGAGAAATAAATTTAGTAAAATTTATAATAAATTTAAAATATTATTAAAATATTAATTTACCCACAGCCAACAGTTAGCACTATTGCACCAACTGATCAATTGTGTAAATTGAATTGCATATTAAAATTGATTAAATTATAATAAATTAATATATTTTTATAACATTTACCATTTAATTATAACAATAAATCAATAAAATGAATATTTTTATTATTTTAAATATTTGTTCAAAATTTTTTATATATAAAAAAAAAACTAGTGATTTATTTTGTGTATAAACTTTGGTGAGAGTAATAAATAAAAGTGGCTACAAAAGTAGTACAAGGGCAGGGCAGGTTGTTATGATTGATATCTCCCCACAAGGCCAACATCAGAATCCTCATTAATGCTCTGGCTTTCAAATCTCAACCTCCTCCCAACCCCACAGTTCTGAAAAAATATTGTGTTTGGCACGCGAGCCGTTCGAACGTCGAATCGAAAAAATTGCTCCACCCGTTCTCCCGTTAGGCTTGAGTTGACTTTGAGTGCGCTTAAGTGGCTCAAAGTTTAAAACTCGATTGAAACTACTAAGTTTTGAATCAGTTTCGTTGGAAACCGAGATTCAAATAAGCTACTGAGTTTTAATTTCAATCAAAACTTAGTAGTTTCGACAATTTCGGTAGAGTTTCAGCCAAAACTCAATTAAAACTACCGAAATTCGATCGAAACTACCAAAACTCATCTTTCAATTGAATTTATAAAATTTAAATAATTTATGGAAAAAATTGAAACGATCGATATTAAAACTTTCGAAATATTTGAAACCGTGAAAACTGAGCCGGATTGAGTTGAGCTTACCCGACTCGAAATCGGCTCAAAAAAATTTAGATTTGATTTCGGCTCGAAAATGAATCGAAATCGGCTAGAAGTCGATTGGAATCAACTCAAGCCGGCTCGAAGTCGAACCTAATCGAGCTCGAGTCGATTTCGAATCGATCGAAATATGATCAATCTGATTTTAAGCCGGTATTAGCTCGGCTCGAAATCAGATCAATAATGGCCCTCGGTTCGAGCTCTCAAACATACTTTATTGAATTTTAATATAACTTTTTTTAAAATATTTTTTAAATTTATTTTACTTTCAATATATATATATATATATATATATATATTCAATTTTACAAAAAAGCAAGCCTTGAACGAAATGAGTTAAGTACATAATCTTGAGGTCACATTATTTATCTAAATTATTTCAATTTAAAATAAAAAAATTCAATTTATTTTTTTTACTCAAATGGGTCATTAGATTTAGAACAGTTTATTCTATAATTTTATGCGAAAATTAAAACTAGCTCCAAAGTTGATCACATTTTACTTAATTCAAAATCAATTTGACTTTCTTCTGGCTTAAAATTAATTCGCTCGAAATAAAATTGATTCGACTCAATATGTATAAAAACATACATATTTTAAATTTTTTAAAAATATAATTAAAATATTTCTATGTATAAATATAGTATAATATTTTAAATAAAAGAGATAATATTAAAAATATAAAGATAAACTTTAAAATAATTTTATAATATTATATTTTATTATATTTAATAAGAATAATAAATATTTTATGAAAAAATATAATTTATAAGTAGACTCAATTTAACTCGCTCAACATCAGTTAAAAGTCACCTCTAGATTGGATGCTATTTGACGTGTCATATATAGTTCAATTTAGAGCCGAAAATTAAAGGTTAAATATTTCTTTTATATTACTAATTTAAATACGTGAATATCTCTTCTTTTTTACTGTTAACCGATTTACACAAGGATTTGATCATGTACGTACTATATATATCACTAATCAATAGAACTAATTTGATTCGTAATCAGATCAAAATAGTATTGACTAAATCGAATTGAGTCCAAGATCTAATAACTAGTTTTTATTTTGATATCATTTAGCTGTATATCGAACAAATAGACTTATTTGTAGGCCTACTCATGGTGGTAGAATCGACTAAATCGACGAGTACTTTTTCTAATTGTTTTACTATTATACATAATTTTATATTTATATTATTGTTGTATATTCTTTGGAGTGATTTTTAAAGAATTCTCACCTTTCATTTGCTAACAAAAAAATTTTAAGGTAATGTTTTTGAAAAGTTAATTGTTAGTAACAAGAAATTCTATACAATTAGCAGTCAATGTTCAAGCATAATTGTAATTAAGGAGTCATGAAAACACCAAAAAGAAATAAATAAATGATTTTTTTTAGAAAAATAATAAATAAATGAACTTGATAACCATCTTCTTCTTCTTTTTTTTTTTTTTTTGATTAATTTGAAGATAATCATCTTCAATAACGTTAAAACATCCCATCCTAGCTATATAGACTGCAAGCTATACCCATATTAGCGTAGTTCTCAGCCCCCGTCTGCCCCCTCTGTTCTTTCTACTAATGTCAAAGGCCCCAACTGATATGATTTGCTTGAAAAGCTTTCTTCACATGTCCTCCAATGGAGGAATCAGATCAAAAAACAGAACAAAAAAAAGAGTAACTTGAAGAAGAAGAAGAAGAAGAAGAAGAACTTGATCAATCTAGCTAAGGGTTGAAGATGAAGTTCCCGCACTTACACTTCCAGTTCACAGGCTTGTAGTTGGATGTATCTTCTCTTCCGCCATTAACGCTCCGGAAGAAGAAACCCATTGGGGAATCTGCTCTCTGGGGAGTCGCCGGAACTTGGACTGCTTCGCAGTGGCCGCACGCAATGCACAACCGATCGCACCTCGGCGGCCTCGACCCAATCTTGGAGCTTTCCATCGCCATCTCCATCAACATTAATCTTCCTGTGATTAATGTAAAGTTAAAATTTTGTAAGTTTCTGAAGAAAACGCAATGTTAATTTTTCAGGTTTCTGCAGACCTTGCGTGAAGGCAGCCAAGAGGAACAGCAAGGAGATGCAGAGCCGAAATGGGTTCATCTTAAAAGCTCCAGAGGTGCTGAAAACAGGAAGAAGAAGAAGAAGAAGAAGAAGAAGAAGAAGAAAGGGAGAGATAGGGGGATTAGGCAGACAGAAAGTGGTAAAAGGGGTGGAGTTCCTTGTGAGAAATGGACATGGGAGAACAGCTGTGAGCTTTCAAGTTTCCATTTTTCCCCCTTTAGAATTGGAGTGTTGGCTGTTGGTCTTTAATGCTGGTGATTCTTGCCTTGTGCTGAGCTGCTGAGATGGTCACCATCATCTCTCTCTCTCTCTCTCTCTCTCTCTCTCTCTCTCTCTCTCTCTCTCTTAGCTCTGTCCCTCTCTCACTCTCTTCCCCATTTCCCCAAGGAAGACTTGTGTTAGGAGGTTTAAGGTTGTTGCCATTCTCATGAAATGATGTGCATGGCAGTCTAAATCTCTGAAAGCATTAGGTTGGAATATAGCAGGTCAAGGATAGGGGAAGGAGGCCTCATTTCAAGTAGTATGCAATGTTTCAAAACTCAGCTTCAATTACAAGATAAAAGCATCAATTTTAATATTTTTAATTTTATTTGATATCAATAATTTAATTTTTTTTATAAATTATTTAAATCTTATAAATTTTGAATTAAATTTATTAATGCTAATTATAAAATATTAACTTTTTGACAAAAAAATGAGTTTTAGTAATTTTGACCGAGTTTCTAATTAGTTTTTTTGGATCGGTTTTCGTTAAACTGATTCAAAATTAGTAAAATCTGATTGTTTCGATCACTTTGCTCTAAAACAATTTATTAATGTCATAAAAATTTTTGGTTGATGTTGAAATATGTAATAATTAAAAATAAGATATAAAATAAAATAATTTTTATTAAAAATTATGTTCAATATGATTAAACAAAAATAATGAGTTTCAATAATTACACAAAAGTTCTAGCTATAGCAAAACACCTATTCAAATTTGGCCCAATATGCATATAAATATCAACTGATTTAAGTTGGGTTTAACATATAATTAAATAATTAACATAAATATATATAATTAAATAAACATCATTTTACTCAAAATTTTATACTAGTGGATTAGAACAATCACTCGTATCATATTGAGTACCACAACTTTTGTTGTAAGATAAATCTAAGGGTTAATTACTAATAGTTTCTTTTAGTTAACTCATAATCATATTTTGGTTTATAAATTTTAAAAAACTTACTAATAAGTTCATATAGATAACCTTTAATTGCACTTTGGTTTATGAGTTTTTAAAATTTGCTAACAAAATCCTAAATTTTCATTATATATATTAAAGGTTTCTATGAGAGAGAAAGGGATAGGGAGAGGGGAGTTTGATTTGAATATGTAATAATTTAAATTTTGAGATCTTTAATATTATATTAGTTAAATTAATTTGGGGCCTATCAACAAGTTTTTAAGACTTATGAGTTAAAGTGTAATCAACAGTTTACTATGGGACCTATAAGCAATTAATTCTAATCTAAAATACGGCAATTTTTCTCTCGCAAGACAATCAATATATTTATATATTGATCTTTGTTTATTCAAATGAGTCATTTTAACTTATCAAGTGTATGCCACCTATCAGCATAATGAGTTATCCGTATTTAGATTTTGCTAAACGATGATCAAATCAAGAATAATTTTATAGTATAATAATAAATTTTAAATTTATTAAATTATTTTAATTTAGTTTTAAATTACTTTTAATTTTAAAGGCTCAAATTAAATTTAAAAAAAAAAGATAGAATCAATCTACAATATCTCCTGGGGTAAAGTAATTTATTAAATATCAAATTTAAGCCTCAACTATAGTAAGACTGGATTTATTTCTAATTTATTTGTTAAGTTACTTTTAATTAAAATTAAAAATTAATTTATAATGTGATATATTTATTTTAAGATTTGTAAAAAAATTGAAATAAATTAATTTTATTTGAGCCTAATTATTATATTAGATACTAACTACTAATTAATTAGCTGAATAAAATAGTTAAATGCTAATTAAATAAAATTAGCAAATTAGTTATCAATTAGTGAGTCAGCTACTTAATAAAAAAATTTAAATTGACTCCCCCGGCTCAGTAAAACACATTTTTTGGGAAATATTAGAAGTTTACTTTAAAAACGAGAATATCATTAATTTTTATTTAATAATTCTTAAAAAATTAAAATAATTTTATTTTTATTTTAATTTTGCAATTCAAATTTTTTTTTATATTTTCGTAACACATATTTTTAACCATTTTACAGATCCCACTAACTAATATATTATTTATCATTTTGCATTCAAATTTATGATAATAATTTGTAAGTTATATATAAATATTTTCAAAAATACATGTTTACATAAATCTTTATACATAGCTTAAAAATTATTATTCATACTTATAAATGCGATATATATTAGAAATGATGCTAAAACAAAAACTGTTATTCTTATTATCTAAAATAAAATCATATTTAAAAATTAATAATAATAATAAAAATAAAATAAAATCATAATATATATAACAATGGAACTATTTTTTTTATTTTTATATATACATATAACAAAAAAATTGCCCAACGAATCATGCACATGAGGGAAGAAAGTAAAGACAACTGATTTGCTATATAATTCTTTATTTCTATTACGTTATATCAAATAACAAGTTCTTATTTATTTTTAAATTTATAAATTTATTTTTAATATTTTTTTACCATATCTCATTTAATCTTTCACTTCTACTTTTAGCATAGACAGAATTTAATAACTCAATTTTCTGTACTGAAATTTCTATCGACCTACAATTTATATGTCTCAACCAATTAAGTCGACTCTCTCTGAGTTTATATTCAATTAAGGTCACCTCAATCTTTTTGCTGATATACTCATTTTTTATCTTATCTTTTCGTGTATACCCAATCATCTACTTTAACATTCTCTTCTCTATGACACCTAGTTTACTTGTGTATTTTTACTTTGTGAGCCAACATTCTGTACCATATAATAATGCTAGTTTTACAACTGTTTTGTAGAATTTATCTTTAAATTTGAGTAAAAAAATTTTCACATAAAATACTAGAAATATTTTTCTATTTTAATCATTCTGTTTGAATTCTATTAATAACATCTTTATTTATTTTACCGTTATTTTATATAATTAATCCAAAGTATTTAATCGCGTGCTCTTTTTGATATCTTGATCATTAATTATCATCCCACTAATATAAATGCTTTTACTTTTAACTAAATTTATAATCTGTATATTCAATCCTTTTTATAGTTCTAAAATATCCATTTATAACTTACGTTTGATGTGAAAATCTAATGATGGGAAGAATATATCATAATACCAAACTCAGCAATCCAAAATCCATTAATAAAAGCAAGTACAAAATTATGAGCCTAACAAAGTGGTAAGATGTAACATAATTATTAAGAAACAAATACCAAAAATCTGGTGATTAAAATATAAAAATATTATCTATTTTAGTTTTAGGAAACTGTATGACTTGAACATTTTCCAAAGGATCACTCATTTTAATATTACTTTAACTCAAATATGTTTAACTATAAAATTACATCTTATTCGCTTCATAATTTTACCCCAAAAAATATTTCTATTAATTGAAATCACGTTATTTACTTATACAACTCAAAAACTCTACTTCTTTTTCGATGTGAATCGATTCATTCTTACGCCTCTCTCACCATTTATTATCAACTTAAAAATCTACCAGAAGCTGCACTTTTCCCCCACTAATTTCATTCTCTTGAAACATAACCTGACGATTACTCTTCCCTCTTACTGGCCACGAGCATCACACCTAAGTCGAGCTCGGACTAAGGCTGTTATCGAGCCGAGCCATGCTCGGCTCGAGATCTTTACGCTACTGAAATTGACTCGTTAGTTCGAAATTAGGTTTTGATTTCGAGCCGGCTCGGCGAATGGGCTCGACTTCGAGCCAGCTCGATCACACTTTGAGCTGGCTCGAAATAGTTATAATTATTAATTAAAAATACAAAAATTTAATTTTTTTAAAATTAAAAATATATGTAAAAAATTATATTTTTATATATATATGTTATTTTTTACAAACATAAAAATAAAAATATCATAAAACAATTAACCACATCCTAAAATAATACCATAAAAATTATCATATAATTATGTGCAATAAATTTGTTCATTAAATGTCTAGTAAATAAATAATGATAAATAAATTCATGATCGTCTGATCGAATCTCTCCTAATTGCATGAATAGATTTATACATCATAATATCTAACATATTTTATAATTAATATTATATATATATATATGTATTTAAATCGAACCGCATTCTCCAAGCCAAATCGAGCCGATCCTACCCTGGCTCAAAATCAACTCGAGAAAAACACCGAGCCATAATTTTGGCTCGTTAGTCGGCTCGTTTAAATCGACTCGATTTCGATTCGATCCAAAATCGATTCGATTTTCGATCTTCGATCCAAATTAACAGCCTTAGCTCGGACCGATCAACATTAAAATTTAAACTAATGAGTAAAGGCACGTAGTTGTATTTTAACACAACAAATTATTATCAAACTCTCACGTGTACAAAATTGGAGAAAAGATTTTTTTTTTTTTATAGAGAGAAGATAAAATAGTACGTTGAAGCTCGCATAGTCATATTATGAATGAACAGCAAAACTTTAGACTTAAAATTAGATTCCTAGCCCTCAAAATATTTCAGAATG
Organism: Apostasia shenzhenica; assembly: GCA_002786265.1. Classification (NCBI taxonomy): domain Eukaryota; kingdom Viridiplantae; phylum Streptophyta; class Magnoliopsida; order Asparagales; family Orchidaceae; genus Apostasia; species Apostasia shenzhenica. The sequence continues at coordinate 684,466 of KZ451982.1, forward strand.
AACAAGTTCAATACAGAATAATTAATCTGAACATAGATCTTACACTAACAAACAAGAAAGCTAACAGGAAAATATATCTGCGGACAATTATCAACCAAAATATCACATTTAAATAGAACTCATTTCAAACAAATGCGTTAAATAGCCTTCAGGAATTACGCGCATGCATCCAGAGTAGAACTCGATCGACTCGAAATCAGATCGATCGATATATTCCAACGGATGTTTAGGGGCCAAATCGGTAAGCTCCGTCGGCGGCCGCAAAGAACTGGCCCCCCATGTAGAGTGCTGCAGCATTCTGCTGATCAAACGAATCCATGACGACAAACTGCATATCCTCCGACGGCTTCCAGTGCCGTTTTCTCTGGTTTATGAACCAGTTGTTGATCTGCTTCTGATCCAGCCCTGTTGATTCTGCTAGAGCCACCTTCTCTGTCTCCTGCTCATCCAAACCCAATGAAATCATGAATTTGAAGAAAATTTAATCAAGGGAATATATAAATTTATAATAAACATATATATATATTATAGTTCTCATACAAAAGAAATTGTACATTTTCCAATATATTAATTTGTAATCAATTACTATGATTAAACCTAAGTTCTAGGGTAGATTCAGTAATATTCTCAACATCTTTATTGAAATTTAATCTACATTTAATATACAGTTTCCACGTTAAATTATTATTTGTTTGTGATGGATATGGAAAAATTAACAAGTTTTAATTAACTATGAGCCCTAAAAAACACTAGTAATTATGCGCTGGCACTCTCAAACGGAATATTTATAGTTTGACCATAAAAAATTTGAGAGAGTTGCACACTAGCCCACATTAATCCCCTAATTTTAAGGGTTAATGTGACAACTCGTGGCAAAAGAGAGCCTGGTGATGAATGGATGTTATCCCAAAAGAAGAGATTATTGAGAAAAGTGGGGCTCCTGGCAAGCGTTTAGGCCAGGTGATGAGAAGAAATAGGAGAATAAGAATGAATGAATCATACCACATCAGAAAGAGATAAAAGTTCCTGAATTGCATAAATAAATAACATAATTCTAAATAATAAAGACGTTTTTGGGACAAAATAATGAAACTAACGATGAAAAACTCTACAATACTAGGATGAGTGAATCTCATGGGAAGTACTCAACTCACATAAATCTATACAGCCAAAGCCGACAATATCACTGCATTTGAATCACGATTTATTACAGTTTATCTATAATTTTACATATATTTTGAAGCAAAATGCTAAATTTTTAACGTGAAGATATTAATGAGTAATTACATATATTTTTGGGGTGTCTATTTAAATGCCCCCCAAATATTTTGTCCTTTGTAATTATTTTTCCTTCGAACAAAACTTAACATTAAAGATTTTAATTACCTATGAGCCATAAAAAAACACAAGTAATTACACATTAACACTCTCAAACTGAACATTAAATCCCGTGAATTTCACATTAACCCCCTGATTTTGAGAATAACTCTATAAATTTACATAATTGTGTAGCCAAATGACAAATATTCAGTTTGGGGGTGTCAATGAGTAATTATTGGGGCTCGTATATAATGCTTCTTTAATATCTTGTGCAATACAATTAATTATCACTTCAGTAAATAGAGAATGCTTGAGTGTAGTACGTACCGACGGATATGGCCATTTGTAATGCAATTCCCACCAGTTGAGCAGCTTCTGTCTAGCTTCTTTGGGCAACTTACCCTTCTTCTTCTTCTTCGAGAGTTCTTGTCTGAGGCTGCTAAGGTATCCACTGTACTTCTTTAGAAGGTGGAGCTTCAGCTCCTTGTCTTCAGTCCTAGGATCTATCTCGGCTGCTTCGGCTTCCACTCCGCTGCCATCTGGGCCTTCTTCGGATGAAACGATTCGTTCTCGTTTCTCGACTGCTTATTTTAGTTTCATGAAAAAAGTTTAGGAAAAAATAAAGGCAAATTACCACCCCCATTTAATACAAGTGTATGTATAAGCTCAAGAAATGAAGAACATTTTTAGTACATAATTTTCACACATTTTTTGACGTGTGAGAGAATGTTTTAAAAATTTTGATGATCAATGTGAGATCATTCTATATGTGCACTATTAACAATCTCTTCCTCGAATGAAAATCCATGCACATTGGTCCTTCCCTGTATATATGGTCATTCTAAATCATCAAGTGCACGTACACCAAAATCACACTCAACTACAAAGAGAAACAGTGGGAGTCACTCGCTATTGAATTTCTTTTTCAACCATGGTGTAAAACAATGAAGACCCATGGGAGCATGCCCAGCCCACCCGCATGAACCACTTGATCCTAACTGAACTATCGGTTCTAATACCACACCCCTGCACATCATTTTAATTTCTTGCTCAACTATGATCAAAGACACTAAAGACCCACCGGAGCATTCTACATGAACCACTTGATCTCAGCCAAACCATCGACTCTAATACAATATGTTATCAAAGAAAACCTAAAGGCCCAGGTTGGGCCCAATAAATAATGGACGCGATTTAACCCAAAAAAACTAGGCTAGTGCATTAGACACTCACTTTATATATTAAATGTCACAAACTTATTGTATGCTATCAATGCAAAACAATTCTACACGTGCACTTCCAACACTAGCATGAACTAAGTTCACCCTTAAATATAGGTCGCGCGTATAATTCATTTATAAGGAGACCCATAAGTTATTAAGCTTCCTCTGAAGAACCTCTCCCCTCTTCCCAAACCAGACTTGTGTGCCACATTATGTTGCTTTCAGTTTCACCTTCTGTATTAATCATACTTTTTCTTGTATTTCTTGTATGCCTTCTAATCTAGAGGAATTTGTAAACTCATGTACAACAATGAAATACAAAGAAAGGACTAACAAAGAATAGAATTACTAGCTTAAGAGAACATGAAGTAGTGCATCAAGTACAACATAAACTCAAACACCACATAGTTAGCTATCTAATTAATGCAAGTAAGCCAACCCAGTTCACCTGAAGAATAAATTCAATTTCCTCGTTGCTCGAAGATAAAACACATTTAAATAAGTAGGTTTCATTGTTCGGAATAACTCGCATGCAATATTAAATTTCCAATAGGAAGCATTATTCAGCCGTCATCCTTATTGTTCTACTCATGTAACATTATTTTAACCACATATATCATCAATACAAACTAGTTGAAGTCGACTACATGAATTTCAGTTCTCCAACTAAGTAGAGGTCATGGATGTGTCCGTATCCCAAGTCATTTCCATAGGTCAAAAAGTACTCATGTTTGATCTTTAAATCATCCAAATCAAATGCATGTATCCAATCAAATAAATGTAATTAATCCTGCAGTCAATAATTAATGACATGTAGCACATATAAATCAATTGTAAAAGTGGAACTTTGTTCTTAATTATTTGATTTTTGTTAGCTTCTTGCAAGATCAAATTTTGAAACATCTTTGTTCTAATAAAATATCAGTTTGACTTTGGATTTTACATACATACATTTAAATAAATATATATATAATTATGTTGAAAATTAATGAATAACATGTGACTATGATAATCTAATCTAATTTATGGCTATATATGTTAGATTTCAACATAAATGTGAAGAACTAGTTATTCATATTTTTAAATTGTACATGTAATCACACTGGGCCATTCCTAGAGATCATATCCAATATCTTGTTACCCTACAAGAATGATTGCAAGACAAAACATTTCAATATTAATTTTGAATATTAACTATATGCCACCCTCTTTATAAATTTGAATTATATATCGAATGAAATGTATTTAAAATAAGATGTAATATTCAAAGTTATTGGTGGCATGTACGTAATTAAATGTCCCAAAAATATAAAATAATTCTAGGACCATAGCCTACAACTACAAGCTTAAGTTTTTAGGTCAGTCGATTACAAGTAATTTACAAAATTTGCTCAGCTGTGTTGGCTCGTCGATTAGATTTCAACACCTTCTCCGCAAAGCCACATTAGCATACATAAAAATTAATTACGACCACACATTGCAAGTTAAATAGAAATATTCCAGGAATCTCGTTTCGATCATCGGTTGGCGATTAAAATTTTCATGACCTTCAATTCAGAACCCTCAAACACCAAATTATTGGAATGCATGAACTTATTTATTCCAAACTCCTTACACTAATTCTTTTGGTTGAATCTCAACCCACATTAATACAACTCATTTCTCAACGTAACATATAATCTTGTTGAAATTAATTTAATCCAAATTTAATATCACTGGTCTCACAACAACACAAACAGCCTCATTATTTAAGCTACAAAATCTACGCATTGTTAACCACTTAATTAACATAATATATGCTTTATATATTAATTAGTTAAGAGCTAGATATTGATCAAAGCATAATAAACAATTAAAAAACGCAAGGACATGAATAAATAACCCATTAATTTCTTATCGGATTTGACATGACAGTACTCTATCAGCAGTAGAAGCTGTTCCAGCTGATGGTTGGTAGGTGGGAGATAGAAATGAGAGAAGGAAATGACCAAAGTTTCGATTTTTGATGCGAAGAAGAGGAGTAGATCACGAGAGGAAGAGAGGGAGAGGGAAAAGAGGGGAGGGAGTAATGATGCTGTGAGTATTCTCGAGGAGATCGAGAGCTTCGTTCTTCGGAACCCTAAAAAGATCTACAGAGAAGGTAGCTTTCTAGCTAGAGCTCTACGTTCGCTATTTCCCAACCTATCGCCATTAATAAAGAAAGCTTCGAGCTTTACTATAGCCTCGTGAAGATTCTGTTAAAATAATCATCTTTATACGTACTAACTCTTTATAGGATCAGTTACCGGAGGAGAAGAGGGGAGCGGCGGCGGCGGCGGCGGTGGCTGAGGCAGCGCTGCCGCCGCCGTTGGTCATGGAGTGGAGCTGGGACTCGGCCTTCTTGAGGAAGTTCATGGCTTCCTGCACGGGCCTCGTCAGCTCCTCCTTGTACTTCACCAGCATGTTGCAGTACGCCTCCTGCCATAAAAATCGAACTTTTAGAAGTCGAGAGGAAGAGCGAAGGAGAGTTGATGATGATCAGTCATGGAGAAAGTTGAAAAGAAGAAAACCATGAATTGGTCGAGCTCCGGGTCGGCCGGAGCGTCCTGGCGGTAGCCGGCAACTCCGGCCTGCCTCCGCGCTTCGAGCTCCCGGGCCGCTGCCGACAGCCGCGACGCCACCTCCGGCGGTGCTCCGACCTGAAAGAGCTTTAAATATATATAAAATTGTCATAATTATTTGAGCTATCAGGATTATAATGTAATGTTATAAATTAGAGAATATTACGCGCCTTTTGGCAGTCCATGTAGGCGATGAGAAGAGCGGCGTATTGGGGGTGGGAGACGATTTTGGCCTTCATTGAGTCGACCTCATGGGAGTACTGAGAAGATCCTGCCTCGACCTTCGCGGGGCCGTAGAAGAAGGAAGTCGGCGCCGGCGCTGGTGCCGGCGAGGAGGCGTAGGCGAAGGGCCCCCTTGTGGAGCTGGTGCCGAAGTGAGAGAACTCCTCCATGTATGTATGCGGATGACCAATTAAAGCTCGACTACCGTAGTATGTAATTCGCAGCTCCAGGGGAGGAGAACAAGGGCGGAGAGAGGAAGGAGATCATCGGAGGATGAGTGGTGGAGAGAGAGAGGAGAAAGCAGCCATGGCTGGTGGATTTCCTTTCCTCTGTCAAATCAAGAGGGGAGGGATGCTTCACAGTAGGATGGGAGCTGTTAGTCGAGCAAATCATGATGAAGAAACATAAACTATATAGTTTTAGGGCTTATTAGATTGGAGGATAAATTTGAATAAAAAAAATATTTTATAAAATTAATTAAAAAATTATTTTAATATTAAAAAATATGTAATGATATTAGGATGTAAAAAAAAATTGATTTTATGATTGAAATTTGTATTGAATTTAAAATAAAGTTGATTTTTAAAAATGAAATTCGTGTTGGATGTGAATAAAGTTATTAAATTTTATAATAAATTTAAAATATTTTACTTATTTTTAAATAATTATCAAACATGTCCTTAATGTAACACAATGTGGTATGTCACTCGATATTCAATAAATGAGTCATCTTATAATGTTCAAAATATTTATGGACTAAATAAAGCCCTAATAAATGAACACCGATACACTAACTACTTTTAAAAGTTTTCTACGAAAAAATTGAGATTTTAAAAATTAAAAAATAATTATATTTATTTTATATTATTTTAAATAAAAAATCTATTTTTTCATACTATATATATTTTGGAAATAAATAATAATTAATTGAGAAATTTACATGAATTTCTATCATAATTATTTATTTTATCAAATGAATTTCAAAAATTAGTCCATCACATTTAATTTCTTATAACATTACACATTTCACTTAATATTAAATTACTCTTACATCCGACAGATTAGTAAAGCTGAAATCTAAAAAGCTTTAAAGAAGATGAAGTATAAAAAATAGTAGGACCGGATAACATACTAATAGAAGTTTAGAAGTGCTTCAGGGATGAAAAAGTTTTTTTGGCTCACTAGATTATTTAATATGATTTTAAAGACTAAAAAGATGTCAAATAAATGGAGAAAAAGTATATTGATACTTATTTATTAGAATAAAAGTGATGTACAAAATTATGTCAATTATAGAGAAATTAAAATAATGAGTCATACTTTAAAATTTTGGGAGAAGGTAATCGAACATAGGTTACGTTGTAATACTAAGGTATTAGAGAATCAATTTAGTTTCATGCCAGGTAGATCTACTATAGAAGCTATTCATTTATTGAAAAGTTTAATGAAGAAGTTTAAGAAGAAAAGAAAACTTACATTTGATTTTTATTGATTTGAAAAAAACCTATGATAAAGTCTCAACAGAAATACTTTAGAAAATTTTTTTAAAAAAAAGGAATTTGCACTGCTTATATTCAAGTTATTAAAAATATGTATAAAGGAGCTGTTACCTGTTCAGATACAAGGAAGTTTGACTAAGGAATTTTCTATTACAGTTGGATTACACCAAAGCTTGGCTTTAAGTCCATATCTTTTTGTTTTGATTATGAAAATCCTGACTGGACATATTCAAGATGAGGTGCCTTGGTGTATGCTCTTCCCAGATAATATTATTCTTATTGAAAAAACTAAAGAGAAAGCTAAAGAAAAACTCGAGCTTTGGAAAAATGCTCTAGAATCTAAAGGTCTTCATGTTAGTAGGTAAAAAACTGAATATATGGAGTACATATTTAGTAAAAAAAAAATTTATATTGAAGATATGATAATTGGTGATTAAATTGTCAAGAATATTAAGCGCTTTAGATACCTTAGATTAATTATTTAAAAAGATGGTGAAATAGATAATGATGTTATTAGCAAGATTCAAGTAGGATGAGTAAAATGAATAAATGCTTCTGGTGGATTGTGCGATAAAAAAACCTCATCCAGAATTAAGGGCAATTTTATAAAACTGTAGTAAGATTAACGATGATATATAGTGCTGAATGCTGGCCTGCAAAGAGAAAATATATAATTAAAATAAATATTGTAGAAATAAGAATGTTAAGGTGGATACATACGAAACAATAGAATGTTAAGGTGGATACACACGAAACGATAGAATGGGAAATGAGTATATCCAAAAGAAAGTTGATGATGCATCAATTGAGGATAAACTTAGAGAAAATCAGCTTAGATGGTTTGGACATATAAATTGTAGGCTGATTGAAGCTCCAGTTAGAAAAATCGAGTTATTGGATCTTGCCCATGTACAAAGAGGAAGAGAGACCAAAAAAGACATGACAAGAAACTATAAAGAATGATCTCAGTTACTTAAAATTAGATAAGAATTTGTTAACTGATAGAGCTCAATAAAAATAAATGATTCATATAGTCGACCCCACCTAGTGGGATTAAGGCTCGGTTATTATTGTTGTATTACACATTTCACTTAAAATTTTTCAAATTTAGATATTTTTTCAATTTTATCATAGTAAATAATTAAAAATTTATATCTCACTAGACTAAATAGATGCATTACCTATAACATAATTAAAAATTATTTTAACCAAACTTAAAAGGAATGTAATTTTAAAATTAGAAGTGAGATATGTAATTTTTAAAAAATTTGTGTGAATGATATAATTTTAGTAAAATTTTATGTTCTGTATATAAATCTCACTAATTAATTATATTACAAATTATGCTCGCATCTTAAATCATAATTAATTTTATTTTATATTATACATAATATTTACAATAAAATTAAATCTCACAATTTTAATAAAAAGTCTTGAGAAAATTTGACTTTTACTAAGGTACTAACAAATAAATTATAATCAACATAGTTACACAAACATACAAAGAGTTAAACGATCAAGCAATCAAATTAAGTACGCTAAAATTTCCACCAATAAAAAGATTATAATAAACTGTCCAAAACAAGTGAGACAAGCTAAACAAAAAAGATAAATTTGACTCAAATAAACATCTGCATCAATCTATATACGAACTGGTTATACTCTTCATCAATTTTTTCCCAAATTTAAAAATTTGACTCCGTCAGAAAATAGTGCAAAGCTCATCAAGCAAACGACGAATCCATTCTTACAGTCTGAGGACAATCATTCCTACTCTCGGCTCTCCCGCCAAGCTTAGTAGGAGATGCTTCTTGCAATTGGATTTCCTTTCCTTCAGATATATACTTTTTTGGCAATCAATTTCTATCCTCTTCAATCACGAGTCATCGTAGGCCCACTAAGTTTTGTGTAATTCATCATCAAATTAACCAATCGCACTATAAGAGGTAGACCAAAATATCTTGATCTAATTTTAAAAGTCATAGTCAAAATGCCATAATCTGATTCCATTTTGACAATGTACTGTTCGTTTTAGCAAGTTATATATACACTCATGAAGCTCACAATTTTCTCTAAAAAGGCGTCTCAAAATCCTAAAGTCATAATATTGTATATATGGCTAAGGCTGTTAACGATTCGATCTCGAGCTAATCCAATCTCAGCTCAAGATTCAATTGAAAGTTTTCGATTCGATCTCGATTCAATCCAGAGAATGAATGAGGAGAGTTCGATTCGATCCAAAGAATGAACGAGGAGAGTTTGATCCGATCTCGATTCGAGCTAGGTCTGGCTCATTTGTTATCGATTCAAGCTCGATCCGAGCAAAAATCGAACCGACTTTCGATTAATTTTTGATCTTTTATCCAAATATTATGTATAAATATATTTCTTCATCCAATCAGCTTAAACTATGGCTATTTGCTTTTATTTATTATTTAAAAATAAAAATAAAAAAAATAATTTACAATAAATATAATTTAAATGATTATAGAGAAAATTCTAATAAAAATTTAATCATGTCTTCCAGTAGACTACTAAAAAAACTACATACTAAATCTAGTTACATATATAAATATATATATGTAATATTTTTTGATTTTTTAATCGATCTGATTTCGAGCCATCTCGATCTGATCTTATGCCAGCTCAAGATTGAGTTGATAAATTTTCGAGCAAAAAAAAATGGCTCGTTAGTCGGCTGACTTAAATCGAATCGAACTCGATTCGATTCAAAATTGGATTTAATTTTTGAGCAATTTTCGATCTTCGAGCAAAATTAACAGTCTTGTATATGGCCCAGAAGTTTTTTTACTTGATGATGTTAAACCTATCATGAGCTATTAATCTTTGCATTAATAAATTTCTTTTCATGATCACAAAATTATTATTTTTGTAACCTAATAACTAAAAATGTTACTTCTAATGTTTTGCATGACTATGTTGTAACAGCTTGGCAGAGTCACAAATATTGTGGTCACATAGTAGTCAAACAGTGCAAATTTAACATTATTTCGAGTTGATAATTTTGTACATGTGCTCGTAATAAGTAACATGTAATGGATTAATTTTTCTCGTTATATTATACATAAGTTAAAGCTAAATATTTGCTCTTATTTTGTAGAGTTAAAGCGAACAATGCTAATTAACAGATAAACCGAAAACTACATAAGAATTTCGAATCAAAATCCTGTCCAAAAACCCTTTATTGGGGTTAAATGGATCGAATCATGATCGACCCAACCTAATTCAGTTTTTCATCGCACCCAAATGATATTCAAATCGGGTCATCTTGATTTAAATTCAGGCCTAATCACAAAAATGGGTCTTAATAAGGGTTCGATATTGGACCTTTATGGGAAGAGGTTTGGACGTGTTTAAACAATGTGGTACGGTAAATGATCAATTTGAATTCAACTTAGGGGACGTTTGATTTAGGGGGCGTTTGGTTCAATGTTATCTTGATGTTACGTTATGTCTTAGTTCGATTAAATATAATTTGAAATTGTTTTAAATTTTAATTATATTAAATATAAAATAAAATTAACTTTTTTTAAATTTACTTAAATTATTGAATAAAATTAATTTTGAAAATTAAAGTATTTTAAAATTTTAAATAAATTTAATTTTTAATTATTAAATTTTGACATAATGTTAAATAAATATAATATATTAGCAAAAATTTTTTTTTTTCCGACATAAGAGAACTCTAATTTCCTAGTCCCATATCCTGAAAACATCATTATTGAATTTCTATATCACAAATTATGACATTAGAAATCAAATTTATAATTTTCAAAATTAAATCACTTTTATTCAATTAACATATATATATATATATCTAAAAATTTAAAAAATAGCATTCAACATAGAAATCAACATTTAAAATTTTTATTTAATAATATATAATTTTACCCTCATCTAAAAATAAATTTAGTTCAATATTATTTATACATATTCATATTTAGATATTATTTTTAGTATAATTTTTTAATTTTTTATAAAATTATTTAGACATATACAGTAATTAATTATTTATTTTTTAAATAATATAATATAATATTAAAAGAAAATTGAACTAAACATCCCTTAAATCAATTCAAAATAGTATATATATTTTTCTACCTAGTATAAGCGTAGATATACCCAAAAAAAAAAAAATCCATGGACACCACATGTGAGCGGTGGGGTCAAGAGCTTCCACACGCACGAACACAGCACCGCACGTGCTCCTACATGTGACATCTCTCTCTCTCTCTCTCTCTCTCTCTCTCTCTCTCATCAATCATCTTCCTCTCTGTGTGCCATCTCTGGTGCCACCCCATAATCTTTCGATCAGGTCTCATGAAGAGCTGGACCGGTCGGCCAATCACCCGCAACCCATCCCTTTGCCTTGTTGTCTGACAAGACTTCTCTCTCTCTCTCTCTCTCTCTCTCTCTCTCTCTCTCTCTTCCCCCTCAGCACCGATGTAAATGCTCATGTTAACTACGGTTTGCTGATCTGAAGCCACTCGTGCAGCAAAGGGGGGAAGGAAGAGGCCGCAGGTACGAGAGGCTACGGAGACGAGAGCTTAAACTCCCAGCTCTGGCGGCAGTGTGAAAGAAAAGGTGCAGAGATTTTTAACTATAGACGACGACGACGAAGAAGAAGAAGAAGAAGAAGAAGAAGAAGAAGAAGAAGAAGAAGAAGAAGAGAAGTTAACTAGGGTTTGAGTGGGGTTTAAGTTTACTTGAAGAAGATAATTAGCGCGCGTTAAACTAACTAGAGTTTGACTGGCTTGAACTTCACTGCTGCTGCGCTGCATGCTGAGTCTTGTGGTTGCCCACTGACAGGAAGAGGCTCATTTTCCTAAGCTAACACCTGGAGCCACAGCATTTAATATGTGATATTTTAATTTATTTATTTTAGATCAAAAATCCAGCTACACAATTTCATCAATTTATCAATAAATTAATCAATTATATTTTAATATTTTTAATTTATTAAATTATTTAATATAATAAATTCTATTTTACTAAATATTCTAGTACATTTATTCAATTTATTGAATGCATCACTTTTCTTAAATTAATTTTAATTTAAATTAAAACTAATTATCACTTATATTTTTTTAATATTAAATAAATAAATTTAAATTTTATGTAATATTAAGATCTATTTTATACGGTATCATATGTTAGTTTATATTTAAAAATATTTAGAAATCAAAGAAATATTATCAAAATCTCACAGTGGATTTTGTTCTTATTCATCTAAAGAGGGAATTTGAAAGAAAAATCTAGAATCATTTGGTTTAAATATGTCTTGAAGATGTTATAAATTATTTTAAAAAATTAAATATTTTATTTATATTATTTATTTTTTGAAAAATACTTTGCAGCCTCATAAATGAGTCCAAGTATTCAATCTAATTACGATTCTTATATGATAATATTGATGCTACATATAGAAATAAAAAAATATCTTTTTGCTTATACAGTAATAGTGTCGCATAGAAAATTCTAGTTAGCTTCAATTTTTGAAATTATTTATGAAATAAGTGTAGCATTAGCCTATTATTTGTAGTGGATATGAAATATAATTATATTTTAAGACTTTGCTATATATCACCGATGAGAGACCAATATATTAATCAATTATAGTTAAGAGACTAATTCACCATATTATTCAATAGATTAATGATTTAATCTATTAAGAAAGAAAACGGAAACTTAATTGAAAGTTAATAAATAGAATTCTATACTCGATATCATAAATATATATAGAACTTTGTGAAAAGCTGTATTTGATGAAAGTTATATGTATAATTTGTGGAAAAATTCTTCATATTTTCTGAGATTTACCCAGTACGTAATATGAGGTCAAAAAGTTAAAATAAGTATTTTTTTTGCCCTTATTAAAAGAATTCAAATGCGATTTAATTTTTTTTCTTACATATGTATAAGTAAGATGTGAAATAGCTAATACTCGCTCCTTAGCTTAGCAATCAATTCTCGCATGGATAATAAGAAAGTTATATATTGAGATTTGCGGGATTTGAAGTCATGATATGTATCAATTTCTAAAAGAAAAACCTTATAACTTATGCACGTGATTGTAATTTGTGAAATAGCGATTTGCATTCTCTACTACTATTGTGAACTTTAGTCTGTCTCCATAAAGTAGACTAAACTTGAGTTTGCAAGATAAGTCAAATAGTCGTCTTGTGAGTATCTTATGAGGTAGTGCATTGAGCGTTCTTGTGGGAAGGCTTCTCAAAATAATTTCATGTTCTTGGACGTTGGTTTAACGCTCAAATTATTGATCTATTTCTAGTGACACGTACAACTCAATTGAGTGTTACCTCATATTGACGCTTGAATTTGACATTATTATAGTAAATAGATGTAAAAAATATCACTATTGAATTCAAATACATTAATGTCACAAATCAATCTCTAAAAGTGCCTATTTGTTTAAACGTAATTGATAAACGGTGAAAAAGATGTATAATTTCTGATATTATATTGAAACTCAATCAGATATCCCAAATAGATCGTAAAATATCAATTTTCGGCTAAAATACATCGATATAGCAAACATTAGTTATTTAATCTGAGTATTACATTAAACTATAATCAGCTAAAATTTTATCCGAACTCTAATCCTACTTCATTTGATATTAGAACTTTGATTTCAAGTACCGGCACATTCAATTAAATCAAAGATTTCATAATAAAAGCATAAGTACTCGAACCAGTAACTGATTCGTGATCAACTTGAATCAATCAACCAGTGCAATAGAAAAACCTGATCATTATTACTCCATAAATTTTTGTAACATTACAAACACCACAAATAATTTCTAAATTTTAGAATTAGTCTTATAAATAATGAACATAAAGTCTAAAATGAAAAATAAATATAATTAATATATAATTTGCTATTGATTAATTAAGTAATAAAATAGAAATAAATTACAACTATTAATTTGCAATTTCATATAACATAATAATCTTCATAAAAGTTTCACAAACAATCAGGCCAATTAAGTTGAGTGGCACATAAAAAACTAAAAAAGGCTTATAATTTATCAAGTCCACACTAATTTGAACAGTTTTTTAATTTTCCATCAGGCTCTTATATTTGACAGTTTTTTTAACCTGATTCTAATTGGTTCTAACCTTATTTTTGAGTCGTGGATAAGGATATCATCGAACTGATTTCGAGTAAACTAAAGTTAACTTGAAATAAAAAACTTCGAGCTTGGCTCATCTCGAAGTTAATCATACTCGATTTCAAGCTAACTCGAAAAAATATTCAAATGACTCACTGATCACGCATTTGTTGTATATAAAAAGGATTTGATCATTGGTCTTTGAAGAGAATAAAATTTAAATATATTTTATTTAATTACTAATTACGTAAACTTGTAAAAAATACTATTTTACAGTTA
>KZ451982.1:698800-812270 GCA_002786265.1 Apostasia shenzhenica
ACTATCTATATTATATATGCAACTTTAAGTCAAATATTTTAGTTGGTGATTTGGTTTAAAAATTTTGAATTAAATTTGAGTAAAGTTAAAAATTATGTTAATTTTGAGTGATTATTAAATTTCAAATACTTGTAACACTAAATCTAAAAAATTAAGAGTGTTTATTTAGCAGAATAAATTTAATTTTTTTTAATTTTAAATAATTATATTATATTATGTAATTAATTTATTTTATATTATATATATATATATATATATTAAAATAATAACTAATTTATAACATATTTTTTTATAGTATCTTGATATAATAATTGATCAGCTGAATAACCTAATCGGTTGTGCAGATAACAATATTGGACGGGAAATAAAAAAAAAAAAAAAAACAATTTTGGACGGGGAAAACCCGGCCCGAAAACTAGTTGGCCCGCCCATGAGACCTTGCGGGCTCCGGCTGGGCCGTGGGCCAGTGAGGCGCAGGGCAGGACGAGCGGAACCAGAGGGCGCTTCGACCGCGCGATTCGCGGGGGGTTCTGTGCCCTTTCCCCACCGCGGGGCCCACTATCCCGTCCAATCGGTCGTTCCCAATTTACCCCTCGGTTCGGGACCGGTCCAATGTCGGACCGGTGAGTGAACCGAAAAAGATGCGGGAACAGTGCCGTCAGGGGCGGTATGGTCACCGCCCGTCGCTTCACAGTCTCATCACCGCCGGTGCGAAAATCAAGGCTGGAAAAAAAAAGGGCAGATGGTGGTAGTCAAGTCAAGCGCCAGAGAAAGTGGGCCCCGGTCAGCCACGTTTCGGACGGGCAGATCAGGACGGGCCCGACCGGGTGACCTGAACTTTGTTAGGAGATGGCGATTTTTGGTTTTTATTTATTTATTTATTTAAAAATAAATAAATTTATAAAATTTATTTTTCATTATTTGAAAATTTCATCATAATCTAATTGCATATATGTTTCAATATTATAAAATTTGTTATGGTATTCACAAATAATTATTTATTTAATTTAATATTATTAAATCAAATAAATAATAACCTAAAATTAATCAATTCATAATTATAATTATACTGAAGTTACTCAATTTTAGATATAAAATTATGAAGCCCAAATTTTCATCTATATTATTATTTTAGAGTGATGATTATATATAACAGAACATAATATTCAAATAATATTTAACCAAACTTACATTAATTCAATGATACCTTTTTTTTAAACTTGATTGAACTCTTCATATTCACAATATTTTATGCTCCTATTATTTGTTTCATTATCAAGACATAGAAATGCTATTTAATAAAAACTTTGTACACAAATAAATTTAATTTTTTTATTTTATACTTTACATCATTTTTATTATATTAATTAATTTTATATCTTATATAATTTTTAATATAAATAACTAATTTTATTTCCTATTATATATATATATATATGATCTCAAAGTAAATTCATAATTTTTATGACATGTCTAACTTAATCTCTTTGTCAAACATGCATAGTATTTTAGTTTGTCACTAGATTGTTAGGTTAAAGAGCAAAATAGTTTATTTGAAAATGATATCAATTTTTGAAATAAACTATGATATTTTATAATATATCATTGCCACATAGGTAAAATCAAATATTTTATTTACGTGACATCATTGTCATCATTTGGGAGGGAGAATCAAGGGAAGAATCGGGAGTAGTGGATATCTCTTATATAGCAAGAGAAGAAGATTGAGAAAAGCACAGATGCCCAGCGTCTGATGAAGAGAGATTAGGTTGAATTGTGGGCATCAACTGAAGTTGCGTGCTAAAGACCTCTTCGACCAACCGAACAATGGGGGAGGATGGGAAGAAGCCCAGATTTGCATTTCTTTTTATTTTAGTGAAACCCCTTTAAAGCATAGAGGTATTTATAAAGAAAAGATCGATCAAGAGAGTAGATGGAGTTGGTGGCTCTTATTAAAGAGATGCACATTTGGGTATGGGCAATTATTCTACCATCCCATGCATATCGTCAATCCCATTTAGAGTGAAGAACACGTACCCCAATACTGCAGCATAGGAATTATATCACAATGATATGGTGAGTGTGGTCGGCATTAATTACCTAGGCTAAAATAAGCTAAAAATTATGATCGAATTACGTATTTGGGTAGGCTGTTCGGCTAGGCATTTGACCGAATCAGTTATGCTGACTCACGTGATGCCCAGCTGGCGTAATTCTCCTTGAGCTAGATCCTCATTGGGAGCGTTCAAAAACTAAATTCAAGAACCAGCTTGGCTCGCACATAATTTGATCTCTCTTACGTGTCATGTTAAATTGACCCGGCAATTTTACGCGAATTATAAGAGGTGAAGAAATTAGAAAAAAGGGGCTTAATTAAGTACAAATGGCCCTCAACATATACCAACAAATTTTCTGCCCATAACGAAAAATAAAAAAGGTTGCCTGCCAGCCATGTGCACTGTTTCATTTTCAGCAGGGTTCACTAAAAATGTGTTTTCACTATTTGAAGAAAATTAAGAGAAAAAGTATTTAAAATGGCATTTTTATAAAATTTTAAAACCATTACCTTAATTATTTTGCTAGATGTTTAAAATGTTTCTTTCATCGTCATTTACAACTAAATAAAATTTATCTTTAATATTACGTATATTTTCATTTCTGTAGCAAATTAGAATTCTCACTCTAAAGCACGAATTCTTCAATTTAAAGCTAAATTTATATATATGTTGCATCTGGATTTGAACCGACGTATTTGGAGCATATACGTGGAGACTTACGTAGTATCAGCGTCAACGACGAATGGAGGACAACAGGAAACCCCCAGACGAAAGACTATTGTCGAAGAATCTGTATCGAAAAGCCCACGATGAACTGTTCACACAACATGAGGTATAAGACTCTATACTGCTTTTAAGAAGCATGGTCTCCCATTTGGGCAGTACAATCTGTACAATCGAAGTCATGACATGCCAGTCTAGCAGTCATAATGGGCTTGATGCCAGAAATAGAGACTATACCGTTGAAGTGACTCTCCAAGTATCAGTTCAGATTATAAAATCTCATTATAACAGGGAAAAATGGGAAATATTTATTTATTTTTCTACTCAACTCTCTCTCCACTTCTCCACTACTCCACTACTGTAACCCTGTTCAAAAGTGATTGCATAGTAAAAATCTTTGAAAGTCGCCCGAACGGCGTCATGGCTTTTCCGTTTAATCGGTTTTTCACTTAAAAAATTTCTCTTTGATCTTTTGGCTGATTTCTAACTTCAACAATGTGTATATATATATATATATAATCCCTTGCATTCACTGAATAATTATAGAAGAGATCAACTTACATGTATTAACTAGCAGGGCAGTTCAACGAATTTAACAGAATTAGAATGTAAATAAATATAAATAAAATATTTAAAATATTAAAACTTTAAAATATGAATTAATTTATTTTTAAATATTTATTCTATAGAAAATCAATAAGCATTACTTGCTTAAGCAGAATGTATGGAAATTAAAGTAAGCAATGAATAATTAAAGGAAAATTTGAAAAAAAAAAAAGAGAAAAAGAAGTAAAGGATAAATATTTAAAGAATAAAATAAAAAAAGCTGACAATCACAAATATAATTACAGAAATCTTGAAAAGTAAATTAGAAAAGATTAATTTTTATTGGCTTGTGACACCAACCTTAATATTACATATATATTTGAAAAATATACGTATTATATAACACATAAATATTCGTAATTATCGAAATAATCAAAGAGTTATTTATATATTTAGGATTTTAAATTAGGCCTATATATTCTGTCTCTATAACACATGAATGTATGCAATCTACGTATTTGTACGTAAAATGTATGTATGTCTCAGTTAGAAATGAAAGAGATTATTTATAAATTAAAGGGTTTTTGGAGTTAATAATGAGAAGTTTTTTTAACACCACAAATTATAACGGTGTTAGACTTGGTGACGAAGGATTAGGCTTTATTGGGCCAGCCCAATGGGCTTTACGTTGGGCTTAACCTAGAAATTAGATACAGAGGCAATAAAAATGGCAAGTGCTAATACAAACTTAAAATTAGTTATTATTTTAGGATAATTGTAAGCTATGAAACATAATTATTTATTTATCATTTTAATTTGCATGTAAAATAAAATAAAATAAAATTTTTTATTTTAAAATATGTACAATAAATAATTTTATCATGTAACTAATTAGAGTTGTAATAGTTGAATATATATATATCATTCATTTTTAAATTTTTAAATTAAAATTTTATAAAATATCTAAACACTCTTCTTTTCTCTCTCTTTCCTTTCTCTTTCTCCGTTCCTCCCTCTCACCAACCTGCCTGCCCCTTCTCTCTCTCCTACACAGCAACGTGTCAGTCACCCACCTTGCATGAGGCTGCATGGCCGCTAACCTTATACAGTAGGGGCTAGTCGCTCACCGATAGCCCTTTTGCGGCCCTCGATGACTTAGAGGTTGGATATATCAAAATAAATATGGTTGGATATATATATATATATATATGACTTAGAGATTGGATACTAAATTTTTAAAATTGTGAACCTACGTAATAGTATGCACAAAATTCAAAAACCTAATATAATTTAGGGTAAATAGCATCTGGGTCCCTCTAGTTTGGTCGTATGTGCAAATAAGTCATTCGAATATTTAAATATAGCAAATTGGTCCTCTAGTTTGATGAAATATGCATATAGGTCCTTGACCGTAACAGACGTTAGAAATAATTTTCTCTCTCCTCCCTCTCTCTCCTCCCTCTCTCTCCCCCAAGAGGGACCTTCTTCCTCTCTGCCAGGAAACCGCCGCGCGCGCTGCCGTCGCCCTCCTCGCCTCCACCCCGTCCACTCCCGGCAGCCCGCCAGCCACCGGCCTTGGGGGAGAGAGAGGGAGGAGAGAGAGGGAGGAGAGAGAGGGAGGAGAGAGAGGGAGGAGAGAGAAAATTATTTCTAACGTCTGTTACGGTCAAGGACCTATATGCATATTTCATCAAACTAGAGGACCAATTTGCTACATTTAAATATTCGAAGGACCTATTTGCACATACGACCAAACTAGAGGGACCCAGATGCTATTTACCCTATAATTTATCCTATATAGAGTTGTTTCTTAACATGCTGTGGTTTTCATTGAAAATAGCATATCAATCTTAATCCTACACATGCTTATCATCTATAACACGTCCTAACATTCGTTTAAGAAGCGTGTATTCAATTAGAATATTCATCTGCGTTTAACTTAGTGGCATTTGATCCAACGTTATATCAATACTGTCATCCTATTTATACAAAAATAATTATTTAGTGTAGCAATATCTTTAAATAAATGTTTTAAAAGTTATAGAATTGTTACTCAACAGATAATATCTAGATAATATAATATAATATTAAAATAACATAAAACTAAATACTCAATTAATTTTTTGGAGCAATGACATTCATTAATGAATTTTTTTATTACTTGCTCCTAACACTATAATTCTCCATACTCAAATTGGGAATCATAGTAGTATGGATTCGAACCCCGGATCCCCAGTTCTCTCTCTCCTCACTAGGCTAAGAGAAGCTCCACTGATAGTCATTAATGAAAAATTAAATCATGAGTTCTCAAAATTATAATAAATTATATTCTAAAAATATTAATATTAAAACTAATTAACAAATCAATAAATTTTATTAACCAATAACAAATCAAGTGTTTATTCTACTAGGTGAGATCGGTTATATGAATCTTTATTTTTATTATACTCTACCAAATAACAAATCTTTATTTTGCTCCAAATATATAAAATCAATATTTATAGTTTCTGGTCCTTAATTTAAAATATATAATAATTTAAATTAATCAAAAAATGATCAAATTTTATATTTTTTATTGAGAAAAATTAATGAAAATGGTAAGATTTGTAGCACTTTTATAATCTCAGGAACTTAAATTAATATTTTTAAAATATTACAACTAATTTGTAATGCCCATCCAACCTTAATGGCTCAAATTGTCACATCCCGATCCACTAAAATAATAATCTAGCGACATAAAGCTGAGTCGGGTGTGATACAACGTTTTATTTTTCTCTTATTCTTAATCAAATTCCTCAAAGTAATAATAAGGCTAAATTCATATTACAGTGATAATGTCTAAAACATCAAATATAATACAACACAAGTTTTTCTCAGTTAAATATAACCTCAAAATATTTAAAACTAACAATAATTAAGTGATCTCTCACACACCTCCCTATATTGTCAGAGGTGTACCTGGAAAAAAATATAATAGGGGGTAAATTTTCTCGAACTTAGAATTTTAACCAACACATCATGAAATCAACCAATATTATAACATGCAATCGGTAATAATAAATAAAATAATTTCATACTATACTAATCAAATTTTCGCATTTATTATTTGGTTCATTACATCTCTATTTAATTTAGGGCCCTAGAGTTACTTTATAAACTGTTGTCGTACCCTCCAGTAACAGTAATAATGGAGGACTTACTCCCACTCAGTAGGTGCAATGGGGAGGCCTCTAAATCAGCATGCTCGAGCTAGGATAGGCAACATCATAAAGTACTCTGCAGTTACAATATTCTCTCGCCACATTTTACTAATTCAATCTTAAACATTAATACAAGTATTTATTCCTAATTAATATACATCAATAGCATCAATAACAGTAATTCATCAATAATGTGCAATTTATCGCAAGATAACAGTAATGTAACATGCTTAGAAATACCAAACCCAACATATATAAATATTTTCATCAAATAATACTTTAACAATTTAAATTTACACAAACAACAACCAGATCATGACGAGTTGGTTCCCCCTACCTCTTAATTGTCTGACAATCTATTTTCACACGTTCACCCTGAAAAGTAGAAACACAATAATTTGAAATGTATTTTTTTCAATTAGTTTCAGCTCATACATATATATATATATATATATTTCATATTCCTATAAATTTCTTTAAATAAATATAATATTGATTGAATCTATATTAAGATTTTTGATAAAAATGAATTTATAACCACTTATCAAAATTATATTTTACACCTAACAAATTAACTACTATTATACACAAATCAAATTTATAAAATAATTTTCTTACCTTTTTAATTCTCTTCCCTTCCTTTTTCTTCTTCTTCTCCTTCTCCTTCCCTTACACGCCAGTCACGGCAGAGGCACAACAGAGAATAATCCAGAAGCCAAGCAAATGAGATAAAAATAAATGTGCTGTGCTATTCGAAACAATTATATTTTAGACCTCATAGTTTAAACTTCTTATAAATAAATTCAAAATTATTATTTTTAAATTCATTTTTTTATATATAAAGCAATTAAAAACTTAGATATTACACAGGTGCAATTTACCTTTTCTTTAATGAGGTGCTGAGGTTAGAGAAATTATTACATTCGGATGGAGCACCATCCGGATGCCAATCAGAGGCCACCACGTGTATTCGGACCTACATGTATTGCACACGTGGTAGCCTCTGATTGGCATCCGAATGGATCAGTGCTCCATTCGGGTGCAATAATTTCTCAACCTGCTTCATCTGAATGCAATAATTTCTCCTAAGATTGAGTTGCTTTCAAATCATATGTTAATTATATCAATATAAAATAACACACAAAAATTTAAAGGAATTGATTCACATCAAATCAAAATTTATTAATTTGCCAGCTTGCAACTAGAAAAATGATGTTTCAATTAACTGCAACTTGTCAATTTGCTATTGGTTGTCTTGATGCCATTGAAGGTGATGTAAACTTCAGTTTCTAAATAATTATGTTGATGCATTTAGAGGCATTGTCCTTAAATCAATGATATTCCACCAACTCAAAGTCAGTTCTCTAGAAGAGAAATTGATCAAACTCAATACCAACTCGATATATACGTATACATGAAAATACATATTGATAGTTTTAAAATGTATAATTGAAAAATTTTATGTATATAAATATATTATGATAACTTATATAAAATAGATGATCTAATGAATACATGTATAATATTTAGAAGTAAATTTATAATATTGTATTTCAATATATCTGATATGTATAATAAATATTTTTTTAGAGGGATATGGCTTATAATTAGGCTTGATTAATAAAGCTTGAAAAAATTATAATAAGTATTACAGCTCATGATGATTCAGTTAGGCTTTTAGTAGTAAATCTTGTGGTCATGTGTGTTGGCTCTTCTATCTGGTAGTATGTATTGAGCTCTTGGTTTTGCATGTGCTTGATGAGTGCAACCTACTGAAGGGGCAACGGTTCATTAATATTGATGTAGATTCGCATACGATTAACTATAAGATCATCGTAAGTTTTGATGTTTACGTATAGTATTAGATTTTTCGATTAATATGAATCTAGTATGGGAGAGAAGATAGTTTTAATTTTTGCTAGATATTTTGAATTATCTAAATGCAATAAGAGATCAACAAACTCATTATTCTTTTAACCAAATCAGCTTCTAATTTGAGATATTCTCAATATCAGTGTTCCTCAATCATTGTAATATGCTTCCCAAACAAGTATACCCCTCCAAGGGCCCTTACCTCCATTGATAGGGACATGGGTCCCTCTCCACATTAATTTGAGAGAGAGTAGTCTCCTTGTCATCACTCACTAGGGGGCATAGTGCCTTCTATTTGTACTCCCAAACAAATGCATGGCCAATTGGCATTGAAAGCAAGGGCTCAAAAGTGCCACAAGAAATCAAGCCATCACATATTCCAAATAGAAGGGGTTCATCACATCATGCACATGACAACTTGAATATAAATTTTTTCTTTATTAAAAATATTATTTAAAAATTAAATAATATGTAGCTCTCTATATTTCAAATATAAATTATTTTTATCTCTTTTTTTTGACAAGTATATAGAGGAACAATACCTCATATTACGTGGAGTTTCTCCTAATCTAATGAGGAGGGAGATTGAAATCCATACCATTATAATTTTCAATTAAGATATGAAAAATTGTAACAAAAAAAATATCTCATATCATGAAAATAAATATAAAATTTTAGCTATTATTTAACTTCAACATTAAGTCAGAAAAGATAGTTAACTAATAGAGCAAAATTTGAGAAGTTATTGCGCTGCGAGTGATTTACATCAGCGATTTGCTGGCCAATCATACAACGCTACACAGAGTAAGTGGGCTCGCTGGGTGCATAATGCTGTTAACGTGTTAACTTGCATTCAGCAAGATAGACCAATCGGCTGACTTCATAGTCTGTTCGGCCACCAAAAATATAAATATTAAATGTAAGTATATCCAAAAAGTTGGTTTAGCTTAGATCAGTTAGGTAAATGTCCAAAATAATGAATATCATATGTACTCACATTCTCTTTAATTAATAACTATATAATTTCAAGTTATACTTATTTTTAATACTTATTTTTTGGTGGCCAAACGAACTATTTGGTCGGCCAACCATACTATCCTGTCAGGTCGACTAGATGGTCTAGTCGATCGTGGTTCGATCAATCATCAGTCTCGCTGAATGCGCATTTTGTTATCGTGTAATTGGCGAGCAAACCGCTGACGTAAATCACTCGCCGCATATAATAATTTTCGTGTAATTGATCAGATGTTAAAACTGTACCTTATTCAGTAACAGTTTTCACTTAGAGGCTAGTATAATCGAATAATATATAACACAAAGTAATCAAACTGTAATTTATATAAGAGATGTGTGTATTGAGAAAATAACATTTATTTGAGATTGGAAGTACAATATAAATTAATTTCAATTTTTATCACTGAAATCATAAATGCTAGTGATCCAGTTTTTGGCCCTCTTTAAAAATCTCACAATTTTCATTGTCCATTTTTTATTGACACCATGAAATATAATTATTTTTAACTAGTTTGTATGTTTAAATATTTTAAATGACTATTATACATCTTTACTTTTATCAATTTTTAAAAACTTAATAAAAATCTAAAATTTAAATTTTTCTCATCCCTTTCTTTCTATGCTCTAAAACTTTAAAAACATAAAATAAATATTAATATTTTAAAATTACATTTTAAAAAAATATTAATGATTAAAAATTATGTCATAATATAATAGTAAAAAAATTAATAATTATATCTTGATTGTGATCAAATAATACTGTTTTTTGCAACCCTAGGGACTCAAATCAAAAATTTTAAAAAAGTGAAACCAATTTGCAAGGCACTTCTAATCTTAGGCCCTGTTTGGCAATGGACTAAAAATCATGGCTAAAATTACCCATGATCAAAATCTTAAATTTATTTTAAAAAAATTTAAAAAATTATTTTATATCTTATCTCACACAAATTCCAACATTAAACAATCACTTTATTTCACATCCAACACAATTCTCAATAAATCAATCAATTTTATTTCACATCATACACAATTTTTAATATAACTAACTTATTTTATTTCACATCATAACATTTTTCAAAAATGGTTAAAAATTCAAACAAATCTTCTTTTTTTTCTTATTACCAAACAGAGCTTTAGGTGCACCGATATAATTTGCCCTAACATTTAATAAGCAAATAATTACATAATTTAAACTTGTCAAGCACATAAATATATATCTTTTGTTGATCTATTGGTGAGCAATGGGCATCAAAGAAGCTCCTTTGCCCTTTTATGCTTAGCACAAGTCCCTCTCCATAGTGGAAGGTGTTTTCCTTTTACTTAATGTGAGGATGCATTCTTTAGTTCTCTCATTTGATGTGGTCCTAACCAAGATGGCTCATTGCATAGGTTGTCTTGTGGATAAGTACTTGTGCTCCAAAGCAACCATTGAGTTTGGATGATGTTTTCCTATAAGCTTCACTCTTCATTGGGACCCACATACAAAGTGGTCCCTCATATTATATATATCTATATATGTATATAATATGACAAACGTAGAACTCGTGAAATCGATTCAAGCAAGTCTGTTTTAATTCAAAGTAATTTTTTTAAAATTCAAGCAGATCTACTCGATACAATTTTATGTGTTTTAAGTTAAAATCTTAGTTACATACATGTACTTAATATAAATTTGTACATAATATGAATAATATAATTCTAATTATTATATATGTATACAAATTAATGATCATGTATATATATATATGTATATATATATATATATATATATATAATATACTAAAGGTCGACCTCATGCAATTGATTCAAGCAAATCTGTCTCAATTCAAAGTAATTTTTTTAAAATTCTAGTAAATCTACTTGATACAATTTTATGTGTTTTGAGCTTAAATCTTAGTTACATACACGTACTTAATATAAATTTGTACATAATATGAATAATATAATTCTCCTACATTTAATAATTATATATGTATACAAATTATATGATCATGTATATATATATATATATTAATTTTGTTTTAATGATTAAAACTGAAATATTTTAAAATTAAATTTAATTTATAACACCTTTTTCTAGGAGAAGTTATGGGTTCGGACGACGCACCGTCCGGAACCCAATCAGAGGGCGCCACGTGTATTATACAGCTGAGTCCGGGCACACGTGGCGCTCTCTGATTGGGCGTCCGAACGGTGCGCGGTCCGCATCCAATAATTTTTCTTTTTCTACAGACCAAGATGCAGTTTATCTAATAAAAAAATTAAGTTCGGAACTGTCCAATAAAAAGTGTTACTAAAATAATGTAATTTGCTTATTTAAAAAAAAAGCAATTTGATTAATTTTTTTATTATGTTTGGTGAGAAAAAATTAAACTTCTAAGTACTTAAACTTAATTGTTTTTCACTGATTTGGACTTTAATGTAATATTAAAAACATTAACATGATAACTGCAATTTTTCATTGAAGAGGCAACAATACCAATTTTTTGACTTCTCAAACGTAAGACCAAGGCAAATATAATAACTATACAGATATTGACAATTTTTATTGTAATATTAATTTTAAGAATGATTATTATTTTAATATCGAAATGGTAGAAATATTATTAAATTATTATTTAAAATTATTATCCTTTAGCTCTCTTCACGTGCGATTCGCGGGCACGTGCCACAATTTAGTGGGCCGGGCCGGGCCAGCCCATTAACACTCCAGTTGGACCTGAAAATAAACAAATGAATTTAATTGACTAAAAAATAATTTTTAAGTTGACTAGAAATTAGGTATCAACCTTAGAATGTTGAATATGGCTCACATCATTATATATATAGAAAAAGGGAGCAACTCATTTTAAAACGCAAGAAAAAATCGAGTCAAATTCAAGTTAGACTCGTTTTTCAATTAAGCTAATCGTTAATGAAACTACCAACCAGACACGATCTTAATCATAACAATTATGTCATTCTCATAATCTCTATGACAATCATTTAATATACAAATTAAGAAAAAAATTTCACGGGTTATATCGGGTTAATTAGCTCGACACGGCATGACACGACACGACCCATTATCCCAAACTTGAGGTCCACTTCTCGGAAGCAAGAAAACAGAGAACTGCATTCCCCTGATCAGCATGTCCCTGAATCGAAGTAGCCATTCAGGAAGGGAACATTCTTGGTCGCCGGAAAATCGTCGGCTTTACCGGCGTTGTCTCCGGCAGCCACTCTGTCGCAGGCCGGACACACCGTCACCGCTGCTGCCGGCAGCTGCATGTAGAGCGGCATCGAGACCGGGGCCAGTTTCAGGGCCTTCAGCTCCTGCAGCTCCCGGTGAAGCCTCCGGTTCTCGTCGGTCAGCGTCTCGCAGAACCGCCGGAGGAACTCGCAGTCCACTTCGGTCTGCTTCAACTTCGTCCTGCAGAATTAGTGATGAACTGATGATGGTGATCATAGGGTTCGAATTTGTTGGAGCGTGAAGCCTAATTCTGAACTTCAATACAAACAGAGATGCTATGTTGAGAGAAATAAACCTGGCTCTTCTGTTCTGAAACCACACTTCCACCTGCCGGGGCCTCAGATTTAGCTGCTTTGCTAATGCTAGCTTTTGCTTCTGTTAATGAAAAATTAAATCATGAGGAAGATCTAAAAGGAAGAAGAAGTTGATGATGATGAGTACTAATGATATTTAGTTCACCGGATTAAGGGAGCTGTGCTCCTTAAATCTGTCCTCTAGAAGGGCGGATTGTTCCTTTGTGAGCCGGAGCTTCTTCCTCGCCCCGCCGTCCTCCTCCGTCTCATCGCTCGCCGCCTCGGCCCCGTTCTTGATGTTGGAAAAGGACGATGAACCCGCGCTGTGAGGAGAAGGCTGGCGTCCGGTGTCCCCCGGGGACCCGCCATCCGGTTGGTGGTCCGACAGTGAAAGTGTGAGGTACGGTGCCGGATCCTCTCGCCTCCGCCGCCGCCGCCCTCCACCTGGCATATTGATTCCGTTCTCCATGGCGCTGCCCAGCCGGAGTACCAGATCGGCGTCGCATGAGTCGTTGACGACCACCTCCATGAGAGTGAAAGAGAGAGAGAGAAGGGGGGAAGGAGGAGAAAAAGGAGAGAGATTTGAGAATGGTTGACAAATTGCTTACATTGGACTGAAGAGAATATAAATAGCAGTACGGTATGGAGATTTGACTGCGTAATTTATCGTGTAGATGCGAATGGGCCGGGTGGGGTTGATTAGCTCTAGTCGAGTTAGAACTCGAACTTCGACTCGATTAAAATTCTTACACTTGTAGACGTGAAAATCGACATATTTTTTTTTTAGTCTCATTTTGATTTTAAATCAATCCAATAAGACTAACTTGGCTAAATATTGTCAAATTATAGATAAATAAATTAAAAATCATTAATAAAAAAAATCTATACTAAAAATTGGATATTACGTACACACTATATTTTGACTATTAATGAGACGTGTGATATGCTTTTATTGTGTAAATAATATGTCTAGCATAATGAATTACAATACATAATTATATATATATATATATATATATTCAATGTAATTATATTCTTGTGCTTTATTTGGATGTGTGTACCTCTATATATAAATAAAACATGAGTTACACCATGTACGTAATAAGAATGAAATAGGAGGTTATGCGTTCATGATCATAAGTTAATTTCTATATAAAATATTAATGTTTGAATTAACTAGTTAGCCTGACTTGAGTCGAACACGGTCCTAGCAAGTCTGAATCAGATCCATAACAAGACTAGCCCAATTAAGAAGTAGATACACGCAGACAATATGTCCCGACTGAAGGTGGATTCCGTGGTGGCAGTTTGAGTTGAGTGATTGCATTCGAGTAAAACCTATTTTATAGCTAGCCCATTTGTACATGCCCGACTTAAACTTCACAAAATAATAACCACTTTATTGTGATCTTTGAGTTATGAAAATAATTTTGTAAATAATTTTACACCAACTCAATAGGATTAATATTATTTTTAATTGTAGAAATTTAAAACAAAAAATAGGACTTACATTCAACAATTATCTTCAATATTATAATTGATATTAAAATAATTAATTAACATTGGTCAAAAACTTTGATCTAGTCATTATTTAAACAACCTTTTAATAACTCGAATTCCCCTATAAATTAAGGCAGGTTTGGGTCGGCTTCGCAGCTCAGATTGTAAATTAATGCTACCTCTAATACTACGTAAGAAGCCACGATTCTAGCAAATTCAACTTAGCTCGTTTCAAGACCTAAATTAATTAGTTCGACTATATATTTCTCTTTCTCTCTTTGCTGGGCATGTAGCCCTACGGTGCGATAAATTTAGGATTAATGAATAAATATGCTAAAGTGAAGTTGGTGATTGGGAGCCATCACTCCCATATTTGGGTACGTGAAGGGCTGCATGCATTGCGCATGGGGTCTATTATTGCAATTTTTTAAGCCCGGTTTTACTGATTAGGCATCAAATTGATTAAATCATAACTCTATTGTTAGGTCAATAAGATTGGCCACTCCCTCACATGGGCCATAATTGAGCTAGATCTTAACTCGAGCTCGATCAATCCGTCCTTTCGAACCAACCTAGTCAAAGCTAGGACCACCATGTTCGAATTCATTTATGATCCATTCTTATTGAGTCTGATTTTAATATGTTTATTTCTCTTCTATTATACAGTTTCTCTCTATGTATTATGGGACTTCGTGCAATTCATGTATTTTTTTTGTAACACATAGTATTAGAGCTGATAATTTGACTGCTATCAAGAGACCGTTCATGTGATCATGCTAATTTTTGTGGTTCTTCATCATTTTCAAGACTTTAATCAGGATTGAGCAATTAATTAATCATACAAGAATGGGTGACTCCGCTATGACCACAGGTAGTTGGTCAATGCAATTAAAATGTCTATTGATGTATGAGGAAAGACTAATGTTGATAGATTCTTACATAAAAGAAAATTTATTAAGATTGCATGCATTCAATAATTATTTTATATTATAATAAATTGTGATACTTATGGTTCAAATGATGAATCTAACCTATTAGTCTAACTTTTGAGGTTGAAGTTGTTCAGTTCGCTTATATGTTGAAGTTGACTCTACACTATAGGGAGCCAGGGCATCTGCGATAGATTTATCTATCACAGTTGCCATAAAATTTTTTACAGATAATTATCTACAACAACAGATTAAATCTATCATAAATAAGTTTTGTCACAAATATATATGTTTATGACATATTAAATGCTTGTGGCAATGTTTTGCGGTGGAAATTATGATAGATTGTTTTCGCAACATTTGCGACATACAAATGCCTTATGTAATCTTATCTCTCCTCAACAAATACCTGTCAATTTAATCTTTCTCAACCTAGCAAATATACATATATAATGAAAATAATATTTTATTGCAAATTAACTTGTACATCAGAAAAAATGTATTTTGTTCTTTCTGTTTAAATTTTTGGTAGGTGATGCGGGACAATATGCAAGATACAATCCAAAATAGAGATCAGTTGATAAATCTAGCGGATGAACATAAATTAATTCAGGAACTTCTCTAATGATAATTATATAATAATCAAGAAACTATAAATTCATGAAGCAAGTCAATTTTAAATATCTAAAAATAAGTTCAAATGATATCTAATAAATTTATCAAATGACATTGGACAATTATATCTTAATAAGTCAGAGCCAGGGTACACAGTAAATGGTGTTCTCACAATAAAATATTACCCAACAACAATTTAATCAGACAATAATGTTAGGTCGCAGAGGTGAGCAAATCAAACAGTCATAATAACAAACGTCACTATAAGATCTCGCAAGATATTTGAAATATTCAGTTGATATTCAGATTTGCCTCGAGTCGAGATTTCGTTACCACCGGGATGAATCAAAGCAACCTAAGCTGATGGTGCCGAGGTGAACGAGTGCCGAGACAGAATCGCCTAAGCTGAGTGGGCAGTGAGGAGGTAGAAGGCGTGGCCGACGAAGCGCATTGTCGTAGCACACGGGCGAGTGAGACTGTCGAGAAATAGAGAGGAGGAGGCAGAGCGGGGCGACCGGCGGGGTGGCATCGAGGTTGCCGGCGTCACCAGTGGCTGGCGAATCGGCTGGAGCGAAGGCGAGGCAAGCGATCACCTGTAGGTGGCTCTCGGGCGTACGGGGGCGCCGAACAGCGAAGCGGAGGTGGCAACGACCCGCTGTCGGAGCGGCAGTGGCGTTGCCGGCTCTCGCCGGAGGTTGGTGGGCCTGCTGGGGCGGAGGTGGGACGGAGGCGAATGGCGGGGCACAGATCCGGGCTCGACACGGGTCACGGGATAGCAATCGAGCAGTGGAACCAAGTGGCCGGAGCACCGGCAGTGACGTCGTTGGCGTTCAAAAGCGATCGGCGAGCCACCTGGTGGTGGGGCGGTGCAAGCGACGACAATGATCTCTTGATGTAAATCCCTAATATGCTCAGCAAATAATTGTGCAGACTCGGAAACTCTATGATGTGGTAGGGAATCAGGCAAATGGACTCATACCTATGATATTGAAAGAAAATTAAATGTATGCAAACTCGATTTATGACCTTACTAATACCTACTAGATAATTAATTCTGTTTATAAGCATGTGAAGAATAGGTTTGAGTCATGAGAGACGTGGTTCCTTATAGGTGTCATAAAGTCCTCCAGAAATATCTGGCAAACCGTACAGCACACCAGTTAGATGTTCGCGTGGCCAATCATTCAGTCTCATGCGCCACCTGCATATAGCGGTCTATAGGTGTCGAGTTTTTACTAAATTCAGGATATACATAAGTAAGCTTAACTTGATTCAACCTATTGACCTTACAATGATTGTGGCCTATAATCATCTCAATGTGATCGATAGTGTCATCAATACAGTAAGATGATTTGGTGGTCCTTATCGAATCTATGATCTGCCCTTCTTTATGACTCAGCTCTATGATTATTTCCTCAACTTGGCTTTCAACTTCTATCCTATAATTATCCTCCTCGTGCATCTCATCCTCATTCCTTTCGTATTCTTTTGCATATGCGGGATCAGCTATATAAATCGATTCGATATCCTCAGCAGATAGGAGAGTATCCTGGGGAACCTGCTCTATCATCAAGACTTTGGAGGTGCACTCAACAGTGATGTGGCCAAAACCTTGGCACCGAAAACATCGTAGTGGATGTCTGATATTTTCACGTGATGACACAACAACTACAACCTTGTCCCTTTCCTCTTTAGAAAGAGGTGGGCGGTTAACAAGAGCAAAAGTCACAGAAGGCTTGACACCCATAGGCTGGCCTAGAAGAAGTATATCCTTCTCGAGTATCAGTACGTCGGGAAATAAGAGGCTTCTGAAATCACTCATAGTCTAAGGCCATCTGATAGGCCTCTTCGAGTGTAGCAGCACGACGTAAATATAACTCGCATTGTATATCTTCCCTTAGTCTCGCTCTAAATCTGGATAAGGTCATTGTAAGACTCTCAGCTTCACCATATCGCATTATAAATTCATCAAATTCAGTGATGTACTCGGTTACACAGCGCGTTCCTTGAGTCAAACACTGCCATAGATCAAGGAGTCGATCATAATAAGTGATGGGAACGTACTTTTCCCTCATGATCGTCTTGAATTCATTCCAGTACTCAATTGGCTCTAGGCCACAACGCTGGCGCAAACTCTCAACATTGCTAATGAAAAGTCCAGCTTGCCAAGTGAGCTTCAATTTAGCAAATATGACCTTTCTTTGCTCGCTCATATTATACCATTAAAAATAGTAGTTCATATCATCCTCCCACTCTAAGTACGCCTTGGGATTTAGAGTCCCATCAAAACTAGGAGCTTCCACCTTAATACTACGCAAGTAATTCTCATCAAGATCACGGGACTCAAAAGCCTGACCAACAGGCCGGTAAGCAGTCCTCCTGACTTTGATATCTCCTCTAGGCTAATCGACCATAATTTCTGAAGTCTGGGTGCGTCGTTCAATCTCAAGGCATGAGACTCGGTCACTCATCCTACCCAATTTAATTTTATATCATCAAGACAATCAGTCCTGACCAAGATAGCAGTCAACATAGCCTCTAATTTGGGATTCATGGGAATAGAGGAGCTAGACCTAGTGTATTCTAAACTAGACCCAGTGGCATATATATGCAAACAGAAATAAATAAGCTTAAATGCACCATATTCCAACCTAGTATCAGAGTAAACATTAGTGAGGTCACAAATTTAGTTTGCATACATTTTTTTTTAATATCTTAGATTTGAGTCTATTTTATTTTAGTTTACTGCATGTGTCAGTTTCTTTATTTATGTATTATCAAATAAATAAAATTAGTAAAATTAATTGTGAGTTATTATAATTAAGTGAAGAAAAAAATTGCTAAATATTTTATTATAATAATTTAAGATAATTAAATCTCTAATTTAATTTATTTTAAAATTTCTGTTAAATTGGGTGAAATAAATAAGTTTGAATATTATTATTAGATAATGGGAATAGTCGATACTTTCAATATTTCATATCTTTTTATTATTAGGACACAACAGTAATACTTAGTGAAGTAATAGCCTCTTGTTCTCTTTGAGTGTAGCTTTACCCATGAGAGTTCACAGTCAAAATTCACCCCAATAATTATTTAGAGCAAATTGAATAAACTTGTTAAACAAGTAATTTTAATAGAATTCAATTATCAGTGATATTTGATTCGGTGGAGAATTTTACCTTTTCAGGAGTCTCAAAGGTTACAACTGATCTGACCCACTCGAAGACACATGAGCCACATGACTCATACACGACGAGGTCGAGTTCCTCCCACATGGGGAGAATTGATGGGGACACAGATCAGCATTAAATTGGATGGCTAGAATGACGTTATAGTATATCTGGAAGATTTGGAGACTCACCACATTTGAAGCTAATTTTATTTTATTGTAATAGAACTAGTTCCATATTTGCCTTTATTTATTTGATATTTTATTTTCTGCATTTAATATAGTATTTTTAAATTTCTACATGGGATCTCTCTACATAAAGAGGTCGCCTTGCATTGTAAAGGGATAACATTTAATGAATGAAATTATGTTTGAGTTTTTTCAGAGCCTAGATTCGGGTTAAGAGGTCGATATTCCGGTGAAGGTAATGGTAGGATTAGCCTAGTTATCCAGTTTTCAAAAAATAAAAAAAAATCTTTGCGCACTCACCTACCTCCGAAGCTCGCTCCGCTTGCAGCGCCGCGCAGTTCCGCTAGACTCGTCTGACGCGCCTGCGCTCTGAGCGAGCCCGGTGGCTGCACCTGCGAGCCCCGCGCCATCGCGCGCCCGCGCGCCCGATGCTTGCTTGCCTGCGTGCCCGCCTGGGCGACCACCCAGCACCCACCCGCGCACCCGGCGTGCGCCTTCCCGGGCGCCCGCCCGCCCGCGCGCCTGCCTGCGTCCCTGCCTGTGCCCGCGCGCGTGCTTGCTCGCGCGCCCGCCTGCCCGTGCACCCACCTGCCCCTGCGCTTGCCCGCAATCCCTCCTGCCAGTGCGAGCCCGCGCGCGCTCCCGCCTGTGCTCGCGCCCGCGCGCCTGTTGCCTTTTGTCCGCGAGTCGCCCGTACTCGATCAGATCAGTTAATCATTATAAGTGACTCTTCTCTGATTCAAATTACTGGTAACTTCTTTTACGAACCCCACTAAGCTGATTATTTGAGTTCAACACAAATTATTTGCTTGACTTGAGTTATTTATTCGGTTCTAATTGTGCGACTCGATATTTCTTTGTGCGTCAATTACTGTTGGATTTAAGTGTGAGATATTTATCCTAAATTCCTAAACCTCAGATCTGATTTATTGAATTTAAATTGACGCCCTAATCTAAGTTGATAAATTCTTATTTATCATACGATCCAATTTAATTTTAATGTAAAAATATCTTAATTTACGGGATTCAAAATCTTATTTATCATATAATTTATCTGGAAAATATTTTTCTCTTAATTAAAATAATTTGCTAATCGATTTTGCTGAATATAAATATAAAATATCATTGACATCTTTTTCTGCTCTGCATCAGTAGGCTTATGGAATTTTGATTACTTAATTTTTAAAGTGTAAAAAATCTTCAAATTGATCCTTAATTTTAATAAAAAAGTTACAATTTTGTTAGTTACAATGTTGAGTAATAATAATAATAAGTATTAAAAAAATAAATTTATTCAATCTATTAATTCATTTTATACAAAACAAATATCATAAAAAATTATCAATCAATTTAGTTCGATTTAAATATGTAATCCAGTATGAGTATCGATCCTAGCAGGACCATATAACACTCCAATTTATACTAATGATCAAGAGGGACTTAAATATATAAAATATTTTTAAATTTTATGGACCTAGATGAAATATAAATCTATATCAAAAGCATGAATGCAATTACCCAAAATGAAATAAATAGGAGGCACAGTATAAGGCATGGCCTATGTGTTTTTGTTGCAAGAGGAAAAGTGGTGGTCAGAAGTGGCCTGTGGTCAATATCTGAAGGAGCTGGCCAGCCTTTAATAGGTGAATATTAATTGAATAATTCTTTGATTTTTTTCTTTCAACAAGAAACTTGTCACACTGTGACCTCATTTCTACAAATGGAATTCTCACTAATTTTCATACTTCTATAAGTTTCTAATGCCCGTATGTAGAAGTGCTTCGTTTACAAGCATCGAGTTTCTTTGAAATCCAGCTCATCTGTGGGATCTCAAAGTCGTATATATAAATTATATAATTATATAAAAAAATATTTCGATGTTATCACTATGCACGAGATCTAGTTATAGAATTTGTACTAAATTTACAGATATTTTTTAATCAAAACGTCTAATACTTCTTCTAAGGATATCCTATTATTCTAATTTATATTTATTTTATATCTTACAAAATTTTAATATTAATAATTAATTTTATTTCAAATTTTATATAAATTTTCATATTAAAATAATATAGTTCTCATCATGACATTAAATCAAAATTAGAAGTCTTTAATTTAAATATTTAAATTAATCCTAACATGATTAGTCATTGATGTGTCACACACAACATAGGTTCAATGATCCTAGGATTATTGGAATATTAGGATTAACAATTTTGTGCTTTCATGATTAAAATGTGTAATAAAATATATATAACACACAAAATCGTTTAAATATTATGTACTTCACATTTTTTTCAACTTCTTTGCAAGAATATTTAGTTCAATTTTTAACTATTATGAAGTAGTCCATCTCCATTCAGTATTCGTCACTCACCAGTTGACGGTAAACACTCGCGACTCATCAATTATCGAGTAAACAGGGAGGTGGCTGAGGATTGATGATAATTAGTCGATGGCCACTGTCTATCTTTTGCTGGTTGTCGACTATGGGGCACCGTTTCTTGAGGAGAAGTAGAGTAAAATTTTATTTTATGAGAGAATTTTGAATTGAATAAAATATTTTATTTAGATGATTTTGATAACAAAAAATATATATTTGATTTAGAAGCTCGCAAAATTTAGCTGTATGCTAGTGTGAAGTACATATTATGTTAATAATTTCATGAGTTTCATATAATTTTTTGAGAATATTAAGGAAATGTATAATTTTATGTAATTTTTGTATTTTTATGTAAATGTACTCATAACTTTTTTTATACACACCTCTTGATTTTTAGGGAGTTTCACTAAAATTTTAATATCAATATTGCAAATTCTTTCGAATATCATATTTTTCTTATAACTCTTTAATATAACACTCATATTCTTCTATTAATTTCAAATTAACCAACCCAATCAAGAGATATTAATTAGATTTTTAAAGATACTTTTATTCGTAACTATAATTAAATTAATATAATAAAATACTACAACGTAATTGCATATTATAAATAATTTTAATTTATAAAATAGTCTTATAATTTTCCTTTTTAAAAATTCATAATGTTCACTAGAGAAATTGAAGATATTCGAAGTTCCATTTCTCGTGACTAAGAACCAAATCCTCCGCAAAGAAAAAAATGTATATTATTTTCTAGGAATAATTACCTGCATGCCACATCATTTCACTTTATTTATGCGTTACTCATCCATTCTTAGTTAGTTACGCTATGCACACTCAAAACATTATAAAATCTTACATACATACACTTAAGTTAAAATTTAGTCAAAATCTATTTGAAAAAAAAAAATTTATTAGTAAATCATTAAAATTACATTTTTACTCTTAATAGTATATTTTTTTTCTTCCTCAATGTCACACTAAAGCGCTGATCTGTCCTAAAATCAATTCACGTCGCGGATGTTTCCTTCCTTTACCACAACCTAAACATCAAAGTTTTAAGATTTTCACTCAAAATATATTTAAATATCCTTAAAATAATATGATGAACAGCTCAGATTTTTTGTAACTTAACTATAATTAGGTTATTAGAAAATTATAATTACTCATTATAATGAAAATAAGTGAAAGTGTGTATATGTAAGATTTTATGATGTTTTGAGTGTGCATAGCGTAATTGACTAAGAATGAATGGGTAAGGTGTGGCATGCAGGCAATTATCTCTATTTTCTAATACTGTGAGCTAGTTCAAATTTTGATTAAAGCAAGCTCAAAATTGAAACTAAATCATCTCTAATTAGCTTGCGTTAAACGTGACAACTCAGCATTTATTTTTGTTTCTTGAACGAGCAATATTCTTGAGAAAGTTGGGGCGCCATGACATAAAACAAATAGAAGAATTATGATTTATGTCTATATAATTAAATTAGTTTAATTCTTACTAAATTGAAAGTATGAAAATCTTAACATGAATCTTTTAATTAATAGATTAGAGAATTGCTTGATATATTTAATTATGAGCTAGGGGATAGAATATGATATTTTCTAAATTTATGTATTGATCATATGAGATTATCCCTTAATTATAAATCAAATATTTCTTTATTTAGAGAAAATATTAAATTAACAAAGTCTGAATTATTCTTCAACATTGAGGCTTAATGTGACTCAAAATATATTAAAATTTTTTCCTATATATTCTCACAAAACTCTGACCATGTATATATATATAATATTAGTAATTCCATGGGATTAGGTGCCAACTCAGTGAATATATAATTAGCAGGATAATTAAACTAATAAATAATTAATTAGTGCCATCTGGTTTATTGCATGATATGATGATGCTGATGATGATGATGATGATGATGATGATGATTAGATGTTCAATTAGTAGATATGCTTTGACTTGTTAGATTCTTGCTTAGAGAGAAGGAGATCTAATTAATGATATGATTAGTAGATATATATCTGCTAGATCTATTGACAATGATCACTTTAATTGACTCTCTGAAGTCACATGAGAATAAATAATATTCCAGTTCCTCCTTGTTTGGCATAAGCCCAAAAATGGGCAAAAAATATCTTAATAATATTTTAAATTTATTACAAATTTTAATAATTTTATTTCACATCCAACACAAATTCCAACCTTAAAAATCAACTTTAATTCACATCCAACACAAATTCCAATCTTAAAATCAACTTTATTTCACATCCTACACACCTCCCAATATTAAAATAAATTTCTTTCCCATCAACTCTATAAAATAAATTATTTTCTCTTTCCTTACCCAAATTCATCCTCCAACCAAACAAGCCCCAAATTTACCTTTTTTAAAATTAAGATAAATAATCCTATTAATTTTTTTTAATAATTTTTAAATGCATGTTCTCATATTACTATTAAATCTTCTCTGTTCTGATTTCTTTCATTCTTTTACATACTTAGTTCTATCTATTTAATTAAAAAATTTACTGCATCGCTCTGTTTGGCGTGAAAACTAAAATCAGTTAATTATTATGTTGGGATACGTAGGAAATGTGATATAAAATTAGTTGTTATATTAAGATATGTGAGAAATGTGATATAAAGTTAGTTATTATATTAAAATATATGAGAGATGTGATATAAAGTTAGTTGTTATTTTAGTAATGTGTGTAAGATGCGAAATAAAATTAATTTTTAATATTAAATTTTATGTGTGACGTGATATGCCAGATTAAAATTAAATTAAATTAATTTTTAATTTTTAAATAAACGAATTCATAGTAATTTATTGAAGATATATAGCATTGCTCTCTCTTTATATATATATATATATATATATATATATATATATAAACAATTCAAATATATTTTTATAGTGAATTAGTTATCCATTTAATTCATTTTAACTGAACCCACTTTAAATTTTTTTAGTAAATTGCATCCAAGGACTATGAGATAGGGAGTGCAACGCAAATCAGTCTCAGTTCATATCCGAGAAAATTGTAAAAATATTACAATTTTGATTATTTTTTTCGAATCTCATCTTCTTTCTCGACTTTCATAATAAAAAACATAAAATTTATTTTTTTATTAATTTAAATAATTTACATATTTTAGAGGATCATTATACCTTACTATTCTCACTTTTTTTGAAAAATAAAAAAAAATAAAACTTAATTTATTTTATTCTTCACTTTCTCCGCTTTAAAATTTTAAAATTAAAAAATAATTATTAATATTTCAAATTATATTTTAAAATATTAAAACTTAATGATAAAAAATCATATAATATAAAAAATAATAATAATATTTATTAAGATGAAATGGTGGTACTTTTATAACTTAAGTCTTTAAATTAATTTTTTAAAAAAAATTAAGACTACTTTGTAATATGCCATATACTAAATTTTTGGTACAAAATCTCCCTCAAGTGCACGTAAAAGATCTAAATTTTGCATTGTGTAATTTTTATATACTACATTTTATTTGAATGAATCGTACTGCTTTTGTTAAACAAAATTCTTTCAAAATTTTTAAAAATATTGATTATCTAAGAAAGAAATTTTGTATATCTCAATTTCCAGTTATTAGAGTTGGTTAAAAAGAATATAATAATCATTTACTTAAGTTAACAAAAACTTTAATAATAAGAATTTCTTTCAAATAATTTCACGTATGGACCTGTAATTAAGATGTCACAAACTATAAGGGGCTATAAGTCATTCACCCCATAATTGGCACGTCATGGAATCCCCGGCCGACCAATCGAATTAAGATACATGTGCACAATCATTAATAACAGCGTATGAATATCAAGTACCAAAAATAAGAAGTAGAGATAGAGAGAGAAACAAATAAAATTCTTTGTTCATTATTGAGCCGACCGCGGTCCCCACCATTGCGTGGCTGCCGCGCGTGCCAACCGCCAACCGCCCACGTGACGTCTGCCGTTTAATTCAAAACTGATTTAATTAATCCATGTATTTTCTTTTTTTATAATTAACTACATACCACACAATTTAATTTTATTTATGCCTTACACATCTATTTTTTAGTTAATTACGCTATACACACTCAAAACATTATAAAATCTTGCATACATATATTTTAACTTATTTTTATTATAATGAGTAATTATAATTTTTCAATAACTTAATTATGATTAAATTACAAAAAATCTGAGCCGTTCATCATATTATTTTAAGAATATTTAAATATATTTTGAGTCAAAATCCTAAAATCTTAATGTTTAGGTGGCGGCAAAAGAAGAAGACATCCGCGACTTGAATTGATTTTAGGACAAATCAGCGCTTTAGTGTAGTATTGAAAAAGAGAAAAATATATATATACCATTAAAAGTAAAAATATAATTTTAATGATTTACTAACAGAATAATTTTTTCCAAATAGATTTTAATTAAGTTTTAACTCAAATGTGTGTATGTAAGATTTTGTAATGTTTT
Organism: Apostasia shenzhenica; assembly: GCA_002786265.1. Classification (NCBI taxonomy): domain Eukaryota; kingdom Viridiplantae; phylum Streptophyta; class Magnoliopsida; order Asparagales; family Orchidaceae; genus Apostasia; species Apostasia shenzhenica. The sequence goes on from KZ451982.1 coordinate 725,040, forward strand.
GAGTGTGCATAGCGTAATTAACTAAAAATGGATGAGTAATGCATAAATAAAACTAAATTGTGTGGTATGTAGGTAATTATCCTTTTTTAAAGGTAAATAGCATTTAAGTCCCTCTACTTTGAGACTATATTTATTTAAGTTCCTCTAGTTTCTAAATTAATATAATAGATCCTTTAGTTTGAAGTAAACTGCAAGCAAGTCTTTTAACATTAATAAAGAGACTGAGTTTAGAGGATAATTTTTACAACTTATGAACTAATTTAACTAATTTAAAAATTTAATAAATATTTTAGATAAAAATAATATCAAAATTGATCTACGAATTAAAAAATATTTTTTATTAAATACTTTAATTAATATTAAAGGACCAAGTTACACACTAACTCAAATTATATGATTAATTTAGTTAATTTAAAAATTATAAGAATCTAGTTGCACATAAATTTAAATTAGAGAAAATTAATTACTATTAATATTTTTTAAAAAAATAAAAAAATTGAATTATGTTGTTCTCCTAGTCTAATGGAGTATGAGTTTGGCATAGTACTAAAAAATCTCAAATTTGAATTATATTATTATCATAATTTTTTAATAAGCAGAAGAAATTATGGTGCCTATTTTCAGTCTTACATGAAAATGAGCTTGACTTAAGAGCTATAATCACGAATTCGCTTGATCATCAAATTATAAGTTAATTTTATTACAAAAAAAAAATTCATATAAAAAAAAGAAAAATTTCTAATTTAAGTTTGCATAACAAAAAAATATTTCGATTTCAAGCTGATTTTTGAATTAGATTAAACTTAATAATATACTATAACGAACATTATAAAAATTTTATACATTAATTTTAATAATTTAATTATCATAAGATATTTGTATAAATAATGCATATGTGTAATTTGAAAAATTTTAAATATAAATTCAATTGATTTCATTTCGAGCAGGTAAATTTCAAGTGAAACACGAGTGAACAAAATTGCCACTCCTCAAAACCCAATTGTCACGAATCATGATTTTTTACTATTTTAATTAATTTGATCTTTTATAACTCAAAAATAATTTGCTTAAAATAAAATTGATTTAATTTGCAATGGATTTTATATTTTATTTATTTTAAAAATTGATTTGAAATGAAAAAAATTGGGTTTTGAATTTATTGAAGTACTCTATTTATTGTATATAATTAAGGTGCAATTTAAATAAATGAATGCATTAAAGGTCAGCAAGAACAACTAAAAGTTGCTTAATTATGTGCTTTAGTGCCGTCATTAAGCCACCTACTTTTGCACCGACAAGAAAGGGGGATTGAATTTCTAATATGAAATGAAAATTAGTGTTGTATCGTTCTATACATGTTTTATTAATCATAAAATATGACCTCTATTGAGGAAAAAAACTGTCACGTCATCTAGCTGTGATACGTAGATGAATTTAACTTAACCCTTGATAGATCACTCGAACAATGTTCCTGAATAAGTTTGAGAAATCTTCTTGGGTTAAGCTCAACAGTCAAATAGTTTATATCAGGTAAATAGTGACGTCAAACAAACAATAAGACAGTAAGCTCTTGTTATATCATAGTTTTATCCTATGATGTGATAACTTCATAAAGATAAATGGGAGGTGTCTGGTATTAATGTCTAGATTATCACGCAATGTGGGCAGCAGATAAGTCTGCTTAAGTTGCCTAGCCATTACTTTATTAATGAAGAATCTAATCTTATATACATTTCCTCATTATAAATATTCTCATTTATGATAAAATGAGGATTTCAATCTCTTGACTTTAAGTCCTCGAGCTTACTGAGTACTATTCGCCCTACTGTTTATATGCGTTTCTAAAAATTCTCTTTGTATAGTTTTTTCCAATGTAGATTATCTAAAACAGTCAACAACTTACCTTAGCCCTCTTGCTCTCCTTCAAGGGTGATCTCAAAGGTTACCTTCTCAACTCCAACAATGCCTATCACCTTCCCTTAGTCCTCCCAATAATTTTTCTCATTCTCTTATAATTTCTAATTTTAAATTTTTATCCCAAATTATCTCCAACTTTTTAAACTCAATAAATATCAGTCTCCAATCTAGATTCAATTAATAAGTTGAACTCTTTCGTATAATAATCGAATTATATCAATGAAGTGTCTAATCTGTGAAAGAATAATGACTATTTCACAGAGCTCTTAATTGATCGACCCATTAAAATTCTCCTAAACAGATGACATGTGGACCCTGACTTCACGAGTTTTCAGTAGAGCAACATTCCGAGTGAAACAATCGTATTTTAAGCTTAAATTTTAGTATTCTAAAAAAATAATATTTGGTGAGACTTGTAATTGGGCAATGCTAGTTTTTCTCTGCATTCTTAAATTTATCAAATGAATTCTAAGTTTAATTAAGAATAGCTCAGTTGCTCTAATCCATTAAAAAATAAATTTACAATGATCTCATAATATATAAAGCTTTTGAGCATAAAAACTTGTCAAAAAATAAAATAAAATTATTACTAGCACAACTCTTGCTCATCTTCTAATGCCTTCCTAGTGCTTTTTAGAATAATCCACTTTCTAGACATTTCTTTTATTTTTGAGAATTTTTTTTTAGACATTTCTTTTTCTTTTTTAGTAAACTTTTTAGACATTTCTACTTGCTTTTTTTTTCTTCTAAGAAAACAATTATACCATTCAATTAAATATAAAAAAAGCCAAGATAAAAATCCAATAATAATTAGTTGGTGAAGAATATAAACATCCATGCTCATTCAAACTTTCTTAAATTTTTTTTTGAATTTTTTATAGTGTGAATTATTTACCATGCATTATAGAAAGGATTGAGAGCAAAATACATCTATCGCAAAATTATTAACTTTTGTTATTTAATTAAATGTATTGTGCAGTATTATAAAACTAATTAACTTTAAATCAAAAAATTTTGATTTCAACTGATTAAAGCAACCGACTCGATTTTAACTCGATACCAACTGATTACTTCAATGTTTTGACTCCTGCCCTCAACTACGTAAGTCAAAAGCCCTATGAAAGCCCTAGTGCTCGAACGCCTAACAAAAGAAACAATAACTTCCCATTCCGCTCTCTCCTTTTTCATTTCAATTCCATGGGATTACCACCTTTTAGTGGGAACAATTCACATCATCTCTATATCATTTCCCACAAGCTAAGTGTATAGGTTGGAATAATTAAGGGAACTTTTCTTTAGTCTTATATAATCATATTCCATTCCATCTCCTCATGACAAGTGAAACATCTCACCATCACAATCATCAAATCATCCACCAAATCCTTGGTGGGCCCTTGCTGTTCCCTTGCATTCTATTTTGCACTAGGCCTCCCCCTTGCTTAGTCTTTGTGCCACTTCATCCTTTCCTCATAATTAGAAACTATAAATAAATAAAAAAAATATATATAGATAGTGGGGCCAATCACATATAAATATTTTTTTAAGGAAAAAAAAGGTGGTAATTCAAAAGAAAGTGATAACGAGTCGGTCCCATTCAAGCCTAGATGATTTTTTCATTGCTTAGATCGTATTGAATCTGTGTATCTAAAAAAGCGTTTGGTTCAATGTTATCTTGATGTTATGTTATGTTATCTAGAGAAAATAATTGTTTGGTTTAATGATATCTATAAATAATCTTCAATTAGATAATAAAATTATTGGTCAAAAGATGACGTCTAGATGTCGTGTATTTAGATTACATAATATAATACTAACATAACATCAAACCAAACGCCCCCTAAATCAAATCGAGCTGCCAAGTCTGCCCTCTAAAATTTATAATTTTTGTAAAGTATACAAAAATAATTTTATGAAAAAAATAAAATTTATAATAGACTATAAACAGTAGTAATAAATGTAAAATACTAGATAATATTAAATATGTGTAATTTTATAAATATATTGATGATACAAATCAACTTCAACAAAACTAAATCCCCAAGACTCATGACCCTCAGTGCTACATAAATTGATTTACATCACCAAAATTGGTTCGAAAAAAAAATAAAAATAAAAATATTCAAAGTAAAAAAAATAATTCAAAACAGCAAAATCAAAAAATTGACTCCATGACATGATACTTTGATAATTCAAATTACATCCATAATTTCACATTCCCTTAATTTTTTAAATTAAAATTAAAATAAAACAGGGCTGAATGGGATCGGACTTAGACTCAAAATTGATGCTCAACCCCACCTAACTTCTTTGCGGATGATCTTTTTTTTTACCCATATAAACCGACGAGCTACCTGCCCGAACGAAGTGAATATTTTTGAGATACGTATATCCTACACTTATCATCAAGTTTTCAATTTAATTCAAGTTCTAATTAATTCAAATTCAAGGTTAGTGAGTATTAAATTATCCTTGAAGTTGATTCACATCCATAATTTAGTACTAAAAGGACTAAATTATAATAATAGTTAAATTATCATGTCATATCAATAATTTACCCTAATTATTATGCTAAATTCATCTATTAGCTTAGCATTTACCTCTAATATTCAACTTATACTATCATTCTATCAAAATTATACAAACGGAAAAATAATGTGACTTCATAAAAACTTGAACAACTTCTTTGATTACTCGATATTTATATATTTTATTGTATTAATGACTCTTGTAGCTAGGGGTGAGAACGATCTGAGTTCGAGCTGGCTTGTTTCGAGTTCGAGCTGACTCGAGCCTTGATTGAGCCAATCAAACTCTTCATGAAGTATAAATTAAAAAAAAAATAATAATTTTGCTAGAATTTTAAATTAGATTGATTATGCTTAATAAATCACCTAACATATATCCTAACCACAATTAATGTATACTTTTGTAAAAGTAATAAATAATTACATTAAATGATTGAATATATTATTTTAAAAAAATAGAGATCGAGCCAATTCGATCCGATCCGACCTTAGCTCGTGGCTCGGCTAAATAATTCGAGCTGAGCTTGATTCGTGCTAAATATCGATCAGAACATCGGGCGACTATTGATCTTCGAGCCAAACTCTGTGGCCTCTTTCAGCGTTTGAAGTTTAGATGGAACTTTTACATCTGGGCCGGTATATTTTTTAAGTCTTTACATTTGGCCCATTAGGGCGGCCAGGTCGGCCCAATAAATCTCAACTTAGCCCGACTGGTCAAGAAAGTGCAGGGCCCATCACTGTAGGCAGCGCAATTAAAAAATTGAACACATTTTTTTCGCAAGAAAAAATTATGAGGAAGTAAATAAATTTTGCAATTTTATCAAAAAAAAATTATGCATTGCCGTTTTAGCAAAAGAAAAAATGCATTATCAAGCTATTTTCAAAATTGATTTTTTATTTTATTTTATTGATATCAAAGAATGAACAAATGAACAAATTATTAATGTTCAAAAAGTAATTTCACATTATTTTCTATAGACGATAATTCTTTCATGGCATGTCACATGGTAGCTACACTTACCTCATAACATTAAAAGCTCGATGAAAAAAAAAATTTACATCTGTCACCACTGAATAAATTTTTTTATGCTCTTATTTTAAATGTGAATTTAAAGATAATACAATTGCTCTAATTTCTACAAATATAACTTTTTAAAAAAAATCTATTATATATACTAATATAATATATATATATATATATATATATATAATATTTTTCATCTCTTACTTAAAGTGAATTTATCAAAAAATAAAGTGACAAATATAAATATTTATCTTAAAAAAGTAAGCAAATAAAATGGATAATTTTATGATAACACATGTAAATCTCTCATATTTAAATTTACAATAAATACTAATTAAATACATGAATATTACAACATTCCTTTTCATATTTTTTTTTCTTCATAAATTTTACCTAGGATGCCACATGCATGCAATATCTTAGCATTAGTAATTATTATTGCATATATTTAAGATCCCAGAATAATATAAAAAATTTACGTGTGAATGAGAAATATTTTATTAGTATATATGTTAGAAGTTTGAAAAAAAATGTACAAAAAATTAATAACGAATAGAACAAATATTAGTACATCTATATATGAATGAGAAATATTTTATTAATATATATGTTAAAAGTATGAAAAAAAGTACATAAAATAACTAATTGATCACATATAGATACATTAGTACATGTCACAGAATAGTACATCAATTTAGACATTAAATTTTATTATTCATTTTTGAAGAATGGATAGATATAACACATAAAACTAAATTATTTATTTATTAGAAACCTAAAATATAAATATTACTCAAAAAATATCTTAAGCACATAATATTATTCGCTTTATACTGTGGTATTCTTTTATTTTTAACTTCAAAAATAATAAACATTGAGTATTGTTCAATAATTAAAAAATATTAATAATTAATATCACATATTAATTTATATATTAAATTAATAAATTGATATTATTAATATTTTTATTATTAAATAATATTTAATATTTATTTATAAAATATTTATGTAAATAAATTAAAATTGATACCTAATTTAACTATAAATAGTGGCTAATATGATAGTAATTAAATTAAATTAGATAATAGATGAGGAATAGATACTATGATATGAAATAATTAATATTAATATATTTAAGATATTTTAGCATAATATTGGTATTTTGAATATTTAATAAGTGAATGCATTATTTTTATGTATATAAATTCTCATTATTTTGAGGAGTTGCAAAGTAATATTATAAGCTATGAATTGAGAAAAATGAATTGAGAAAAATGAATTGAGATTATAATAATAATTAAAAAAACATTAATTTCATGACCATATTTGACAGAATCTCTAAAAAAAATCCATCCTTGAAAAAAATATAAAATTTGTTCACTTTTTCACTAATTTAAATCTTTTATATATTTTAAAAAATTATTATATCATTTTATTATCATTCATTTTTAAAAATTTCACAAAAATTTAAATTGATTTTTTTTCATCTTTTGATTTTCTCACTGTGAAAATATAAAAATTTAAAAATATAAATATTAATATTTCAAATTTATATTTTAAAAAACCAAAAACTTAACCATTGAGAGTAGTTTTACGATATAATGGCAAAATTAGCATTTATATCTTATTTGGGAATCTGGGATCAAAAGATAATATTTTTTAATAAAATTAAGATCAATCATTAATGCTATTTAGATCTTAGTTAGCTGTAAAATGTTAAGGGCTATTTAGTTTAATATTATTATCATGCTATCTTATATTATCTAAAAGAATAATAATTTAATTTAATAATATTTTTAAATAATTTTTTGAATTATAAAATAGTCAATTAAAAGATGACATTAAGATAATACGACACAACATCAACATAACATCTAATCAAAATATTCTAAATTAGCTTGAATAGACTCAAATTCACATAATCTTGATTTAATTCAAACCAAACTTGATTTAAATAGAAAATGTGTCGTATTTTGGCCTGATTCGATTTGAGATTCAACCAGAAAATATAGTTAATTAGATACATTTTATTTATCGTTTATCTGGTTTGAAATCCTACGCGATTTGTTATTTCGTGGTAAGATCACAGATCGATTATAATCTGACTTAATTGTAGCCGACTGGTTAAGTCACCATAAATAACTTAATTTTTACCATAGGGTTTATCTATATCTGTACATGCTTCCTTAATTAAGTTTCTTTTCTAAAATAACAAGAGATTATATTTTCATAATATTCTAATTATATCTAAACTATTTAATTATTGTAACTACTATGCGCTACTCTTGCTAAGATACATCATTTTTTTTAATAGATGTTAATTGTCGCACCCTTCATCAATAAAGGGATCAGTCATTCGAAAATTAGGATTCATTTATTGTGTCAAATGTTCACTTGTAGCATATCAGTTCTCAATGGATTGGCGTATAAAATTTCAAATATGAAAATAATATTACTACATAATTAATATAATTAATTACTTTAAAATAAATTAAGATTGTATACATAAAACTCTATTTTTATTTGTACAGAGCACTAATTCGACCTAACTCGATATTTGAACCGATTTTAATTTGACCCAAGTTAGATTCAGGTTAAAGCTGATATAATGTAAATGCAACTTGTTTAGAGGCCTAGAAATGAAAAAAATTATTGAGTTCAGACATTTGATCACATTAGATGTTCATCTCACTAATAGCATAGAGCCATGTAGATGAGTGGCCTCACTTCCTGTATAATGCTGATAACGGCATTAAGTTGTTGAAAGGTCAAACAGACCATTTCGTCGATAGATCGGACAGTCTGGTTTAATTGGTGATTGGACCATCTAATCAATCGATTGGACAGCCTGTCCCCTCAGATCGGACTGTCAGTTTGGCCACCAGACAAGTAGGTATTTGTCCAGAAAAAGTGAAAATAGCTTGAATCAAGTAGGTATTGCTTGAAATCAGATAAGTATCAATTTGAAAAGATGTGATTATATATAATACCTACTATTGCAGATAAATATCTACCTGATTTCAAGCTATACTTATTTTTTCTGGACGAATACCTATTTGATTTGATAGCCAAATAGATCACATCATATGTAATCGTCCAAATAGGTATTTGCCGCTCGGTAACATAACGCTATTTATGGCGGTATAGACAAAGTGAGACCTACTCATTCATGTAGCTTTGTGCTATTGGTGGATCAAAACAGGATCAAAATAGTACTCGTTTAAAATAATAATAATAATAATAATAATAAATAAATAATTTTAATTATTCTACACAAATTTTAATATAAAACATAATATCTTACTTCACATACTCAATAATTTTTAATAAAAATATAAACTTTATTTCACATTTTAGATCAAAATACTCGATTTGAATATTTTGATTTAGAATGTAAAATAAAGTTGATAGTTTTATTTTAATTTATTGAGTATGTAAAGTAAAATAATATTTTTTTATATTTAAATTTGTGAAGAATAATTTAAAAAAATTATTTATTATTATTTTTTAAGTTAGTACTATTTTAGTTCTATTTTGATCCTCGTGCCAAATAAAACATTAATATGATCAGTCAGTCGTCTGTACCTAATAATTTTTTCGACAACTTGACTCGTTGACAACCAGCGGAGCCAATCAGGTCCATAAATAGTCACGTGTGACGCGGTCTTCCCGTCAAAGCGGGGAACAAATCCAACCGTTCATCTCATCTTCCCAACAAATGGCCGCCTCCCCTAAAACACAGCAGCTCCACCCATCTCCCGCTTCTCTAGCTTACCCACCTTCCCCATGGCCGGAACCCCGCGGCCGATGGCGACCCTCCTCTCCCTCCTGATCCTCGTCCTTTTCTTTCCGTCATCCTCCGCCGCCTCACCCCTCTCAATCGCCGTAAACTACGGCTCATTAGCCGACAACCGTCCTCCGCCGGCGCAGGTAGCAGCGTTCCTCGAGGACCGCACCGTCGTCATTATCTAAAGGGGATCTTCTTCCGTTGCTTGAGAAGAAAAAATGGTGGAGCAATTGCGCCACAATCATGGCGTTCCGGGATGCATGAAAGGCCTGGCGCACTTTCTAGATCTGAACCATCGTGTTCACCTCAGAAAGATGAAGATGCTGGCATACAGAAGGCATGTGGAGGGCAAGCGCGAAGCAAGTAAGTTCTTCCTTCTATTGAGTTTAAAGCTTGAGCTTGCCAGAAATCTGAAGTATAATCATGATGAAGGGTTTCTGGTGAAGTTTGCCCAAATTTCAACTTATAATCTAGAAAATAAGAGTATGGAATACTTTTAACGACAGCAAATTAGATGGAGATGAATAGTTTGAATTCCATCGTCATCTTATTTTGTGGAATAAGCCCGTTGCTTATGCTTATTCCTTCTCTTAATGCAGGAAATAAGACTTCAAAGACAGAAACTGATGCTCCTTCCGAATTTACAGATGATGTATGTTCTGTGGTGAGCTCAATTAATTACTAACAGTTGGAGAATTGACGTTTTTTAGAATTGGGATATGTGTTTTAAAATAAGGTTGCTTTAAAAATTGAAATAGGTGTAAAATGTGAAGTAAAGTTGATTTTTTATATCAAAATTTGTGTTTGACGTGAAACAAATATAAATGAAAAGTAGTGGAGTGTTTTTTGGTGCTCCTAGCAAACAAAGGCATTCATTGTTTGACTTGGAGAAGCAAATGCAGAATTACTACTATGAAAAAAAAATTAAGGGAGCGTTTGTTTAATGTTATTTTGATGCTATGTCATATTACCTAGAAAATATAATTATTTGGCTTGATGACATTCTTAGTTAACCTTCTAAAAAATTATATAATTGTTAATCAAAAGATGACATCTAGATGTCATGACATCTAAATAACATGACATAACATTAAGATAATATTGAACCAAATGTATTCTAAGAAGTAAGAAGCATAAAAGACTTAAATCTTATTTATGTGAAAAACTTGAGAGGAAAACTCATGGGGCCTGGCCTAATTAAGCAGTCAACCTTTAAAAGAATAATGAGAGTACAAGTTTTTTATTTTTCTATGGATGGGCAGGATATTGCTAGTTTTGGCTATTCACCAAAAGGAGTATATTAATACATAAGTTCACAGATAATTGGATCATACTTTCCGTCATCGAGATTGTTATGGATACAATTGTAACTTCTTGTGGAATAGATGAGAAGCATCGGGGTCTTTGCTTATGTGTGTCACGAGAACACAAGAAATTGACATGCAATTACATTCACTTTGAAATACCAAAATTATGTTCTTGCAAAGAAATACCATTGGCGATGCATGGCCTGCGTCATAGGAAAGGATGGCCCAACACTTCTTCTAAGCTAGAAGAGATTTATTCCAAATATTTGATCTTGATCCCAATTCCACTCTTTTAATCAATTTTCTTCCATCTTGAATGCAGAAGTTTGAGTGGAAGATTTGTTGGAAATTTTCCCCTCATTATCTTATAGGTTATGGATGATTTCATCTATCTGCATATTTTTTTTGCAACGTTTTTAGTTCTTCCGTTTCGAAACATTGGCCTATCTATGATGATTACAGAGTATAAACTGGATGGTAGACAACGCTATATTTTGTAAACCTTTAATCTTCTACTTTTGGTACGACTTTGCTTATGCTACTTTGTAGTCCAATTTAATTGATTCCAATGTGTTTGGACCTCAGGTGGAAGACAAAGTCGATGAAACCAGAAAACATTCAGGAAAATCATTTATGAAACTATCAATTTCCAAATGGAGATTGCGTGATCATAATAAGAAAAGAAAGACCTCTCCAACAGCTTCCAGTCTTGGAAAGTGTGATGATCAAAAGGTTGACCTGAATTCTGGGAAAGAAACTTTATCCAACGAACAAATTGCAGAAGGAAACCATGCTACTACAAGCAGGGAGGAAGTACCTATTTATGCAAGTCAATTTGTTGAACATGGCATCTTTCATATAAGTGATTCCTTCAGTTTTGAAAATGATTTGCCTATTACACCACCACATCTTAGCAACAGATTCAATGGAATCCAGCCCGATTCCCTCATGCCTAAAATTAATGTTGTTGAGGAGCGACAAGGTGATGTTCCATCAAATCCGTCAAAAGAATTTCTGGCCATGATGAATCTGTTTGATGGAAAAGTAGAGTTGATTCAAAAGATTCTCGAGGATCCAACCTTTATTTTTGCTCATTACTTACAAGGTCAACAGGCTTCCATTGCAGAGCTTAGAAGAATTTGTTCATTCCCAGCATCAGGGATTCTAGAAAGGATGAATAATGGACTATATGAACCCAAGCATAAAAGAATTGAAAGTGACTCTCTAGTCAAAAAGATCAACGATTGCCACCCTGAAAAAACACCTTCACATTCTTACACATCTGATGCTGATATACTGAAGATAGAAGCGGTGAACAGTGTTGGGAACAGCAGTCAGAAGGAAGAACTTCGTGCCATAGAAAATGGAGAGAGTAGTACGTCTTGTCATGTTGTAGTTCCAACAAGTGTATTGCAAAATGAGAAAGAAAAACCTCCCGTTTCAAGTCGATTTAAGTTCATTAAACAGAAGATAAAGGATGTCATCAGAGAGCACAAAAGGGAGCACCACATATCTATGGACGGGATTCTCCACAAAATTCCTTACGGAAGAAACCTACCTCATAACATGAAGAAAAAGAAGCTTGACGCAGAGGAAGAGTCTGCGCTGGACAAACTTGACGAAGTTGGCTCTGGATTTGGGTTTAGGAACAAAAGCAGTGAATATTTTCAGAAGACTATGAAAAGGTCTCAGTCCCTTACTGATTCCATAGATAAGTATACCCGTCTGATTGAATCCATATCAAGCGGAGACCCAAAAAGGTCTCCAGAAAAAAGGAAGTTGATAAAAGAAGGTGATCGATCTGCATTTGAGATGGCTGGAAAGACTTTGGGAAGAATTTTCTCACTTCCTGACATTCGATATGGTTATTCACAGAAAGATGCCTCCAATGAAGCGCCCTTTTTTCCTTTATCACCTTTAAATTTTATTACTGTTCTCAAAGAGGAAGGATCAAGAGAGAACACATTGAATGGTGAAGGAACACTCAGAGAGTGCAAAATATCAGATCCAAGCGATGAGCAAGAACAAGAAGAACAATTCAATACATCAAATGATATAAATACCAAAGGCCAACTACCAGAAGGCAGCAGCTATGTTCCCCCACAAAAGGAAGTGCATACAAATGAAGATCATCCAAAAACAAGGCCAACATATATGGTAGGTTCATTTTATCCAGAGGATGATTATCTTGGTTTAGTGGATTATCCATCCTATGAAGGTTAGTGATTTTGGCTTTTCATTATCTGATACATTGCCTACAGTTTCCATGGTTCTAATTCCTCTAAGCTATTTTGATTCCTTTCTGTATTTTTTTATGTGTTGACACAATGACTGGAATATTTTAAGTGTCTGCAATCTTTATTTGTTCTTATTGTTGTGTATCTGATGATAGCAGTTTCTGAAGTAAATTATCAACTGGATGAACTCAGTCAGTTGGATGCCAATGCTGCTGATGGATTGAGAAATAATGAAAGAGAAGCTAATGACTTCATACCCGTAAATCTTCAAGTTGATCAAAAGGATGAGGCTGAGTTCAACTATGTGAGAGAGATACTAAAAAAATCTGGTTTTAGTGGCCATGATTGTCTTGGAGCTTGGCGTTTTCCCTATCAGCCCATGGATCCTCTAAAATATGATGAAGCAGAAAGCTTGCCTTATGAACTTGATATTGCAGAAGATGAACATAATATTTCACCCCATCATCAGCTTTTGTTTGATCTCATAAATGAAGCTTTGGTGGACATATACGAGAGTTCTTATAGTTATTTATTCCCTTGGCTTTCTCCTTTAAACACACACACTAGGCCATTGCCCATGGAAAATCATATCCTAGAAGAGGTATGGGGAAATATCTACAGGCATCTTCATGGCCAACCTCAGCTCGAGTTATCTCTCGGTGAAATTAAGGCTCGAGATTTCACAAAGAATCATGGATGGATGACTCTCCTGTTTGACTCCGAGGATGTAGAACTCGAGGTAGAAGATCAGATACTTGATGAATTGATAGATGATATCATAGTTCAGCTTATGGACTTGCGTGTATGATGAAATTCATGTTGATATCCACTTAATTGTGAGCCTCTTATTATCAAACATTATGATGATGATGGTACTCACTACAACAACAACAACCACTCGTTGTTTATCCCGTTAGGTCGGGTCGGCTACAGTGCTCGCTAATGCATTAAAAAAAGCAAGAGCTCTTAATTTTATTATTTTTGTGCATATTTGTTAGTGGGAACATATGTTTCCTTGCACTGTACATTACATTTAACTTCTATTGGAATCTTGTTTGCAAATAATCATATTTTATGATATGTTATGTTTGACCAGAACTCATCTAATCAGGTTCGGGTTAGCGAAACTGAATAAAAAAAATTTGGGGTCAAGTCTGGGTCGACCCATTTCATGTTGAGTCCTACCCAACTCGGCGCCACTAATCTTCGGTTGGATTGGATTTCAAATTTGGATTAATTTGGCTTGATGCGAACACAACGGTCACTGATTCGCAGAAAATTGCTAAAATTTGGCAGTTACTCGTAATGTTCGCTCTTATTTTCAATTCATGCCACGATTGATTTACACTGAATACATATTCAAGCAATCACGACATTATATTTGTTAAATATTATATTTCAGCACTTATAAAAAGTTTTCTATAAGCTTATATGAACAACTAAAGGACAGTCCCCTTTCTCAACAGTGAAACTCTCAGTGATGCTCTTCCCCAATCCAACAACCTCCACTCTATAATCCCCATGAAATCCCCTAAACACAAACTCCCCATCTGCATTCACCTTCCCAGCAGCACTGCTAGCCCACTCCTCCTTCAGCTCCAGAAACCTCCTCCCAGCCTCATTCACCTCCCCCTCAGCATCCACCAGCTGCCCATCCTCCCTGCTCATCATCAGCTCCCAGTACCCCCACAGCATCACCCCCTCGACCGCAGGATGCGCATACGCTTCCCTCAACATCGTCTCCAGATCGTCGGCCCGAACGTATTCGTTCGACGACGAAACATCGACCTCGGTGAACCAGATAGGAAGGCCAAGAACACTCAGCTTATCTAGAGCTGATCGAATTATGGGTCCTACGGGATAGTCTATATGTCCCTGGACTCCAATCCCTCCTACTGGAGCTCCCTGATCCTGTAAGTCCAGTATCTGCTTGATGTATCTCTCCGGTGAAGATCGAGTATCAGCTCCATCTTCTACGTGATAGTCGTTGACGAAGAGGAGAGGGGAGGGATCCAGCTGATGAGCAGTTTTGAACATGAAAGCTCTGATATCCTTCCCTAGATGATCTTGGTAGAAGGACCCATGGAGCATTTCGTTATTCACGTCGTAGTGCTGGAACTTTCCCTTGTACCTGTTTAAAAAAAATGTCTACTCGATGAGCAATTTTTTTGTCATTCGATGCCCGAATTATTCGACTCTTAATCACATGACTCTACATATGCACTCTAGTCAGCCAATGCACATATGGCTCTCTATGATTGGACGCTAAATGGTTTGAGCACCAAATCTTATAATATCTTTTTTTATTCAATATAATTTAATTGCAAAAATTTAGAATTAAGCATATTAATTAATTAACTTTGATTTGAAAATATGCATTCATGTTTAGGACAAGGAGCTCCATCTGGTCATACGCCAAACAGTCTGGTCATGAATGAATAAAAAATTATAGCAATTATATGTATATTATTAAATTTTAATTATTTCATATATTTAATATTTAAATTTCTAATATTATTTATTAATCATAAAAATTATATTAAAATTATAATATCTTTTATACACATATTACAATTTTATAGTATAAGCTGTCATAAATTATCATTTTCATTAGATTTTATAGTATAAGCTGTCGTATAATTTTATATTCTATGATGTCTTTGCTTTGCAGCGCAAATAGAGCTATAAATGATCTAGCGTTTAATGACAACTCGATGTCAGATTCAATAAGAGCTCAATATTCATGATTGGTTCGTCAATATTAACAAACAAGAACATAATTTTGAAAGCTCAATTAGTAAATGAACGGATTTGAACATACTAGCGCTCTGCTCATTGATGTTGGTGAATAGTTCATATGAAGTTTATCAATATAATTGATTTATAAGGTTTGATGTGATACTCTTCAGAAATTTTGGTAAATCTTGTTCATTAAATTAACGATATGAACCAAGTTCAAATAAATCTTTACGTTCACGAACCATGCTCGAGCCAGCTCAAGTTCGAGCTTAATTTTAGAAAGTGAATATGAACTTGAGCAGCTAGCCTACTGCTCTGCTGATTCATTTACAGCCTTAAGTACGAAGTTCAACATATAGATTAAGTTATTCCTTTAAAACTTTAATATCATGTTAAATGTTTAATTATCAATCGATTTAAAAAATTATAACTCAAAAATAATTTTATATTGTAGTCGATCAAATTAAGAGAACCTTGTCAAGAGGCCGTTGAGGCGATTTTGAACGGCGGCGAGGAGGCTGCTTCTGCTC
Organism: Apostasia shenzhenica; assembly: GCA_002786265.1. Taxonomy (NCBI): domain Eukaryota; kingdom Viridiplantae; phylum Streptophyta; class Magnoliopsida; order Asparagales; family Orchidaceae; genus Apostasia; species Apostasia shenzhenica. Next base: position 741,106 of record KZ451982.1, read on the forward strand.
AAGGATTTCACCCATGGCTGCACGGCGGATTCGACCTCCCAGAAGATGCAGTGGCCTCTCATCTTGAGTTGGTTTTTGTTGCAGAAGTCGACGAGCTCGTCGGCGTCGGCGTAGTTGAAGCTTCCTTGCTGGGGCTCCGTCCAGTACCACTTGAGCTCGTTCCCGAAGACCGCCCAGTTGAAGTTGCGGAGGAGGAAGGAGACGAACTCCTCGTTCTCGATGTCGGTCCTGTTGATGCATGATCCGATCGGGAAGCTGCTCTTCGTCTGAGTCACCTTCACGTAGGCGCCGGAGATGCAGTCGGCACTGTAGCCGGAGACTTTCACCACCACGTCTCGCTTTCTCACCTGAAAAAGGAGCAACTTTTTTTTGGGTTAATTGCAATTAGAACTTGCGTGCTAAAATTAAGCATGATGAAAAGAACTTGCGAGCTAAAATGTAAAAATTTACCTCATCAGTTCTTCTCTGCAGATACTTGAATCTTGCCTTCCTATCCACAGCAAAAACATGCAGCCCAGAGACCATCAGATCAACGCCAGGCTCAGGCCCCTGAACATAAACTATAACCCTAGAAGGCTTCTTCTCTATCCTGAAAGACCCCCCGATCTCGTACCACCGATCGTCGCCGGCTTCCACCTGCCCGCCGTTGACGTACTGATCGTCGACTCCCAGAGCGACGTTCACGTTCTGAGCGCCGTTCCTCGCCGTGCTCACGCGAACCCACGCCGCCACCTGGTACGTAACGAACGGCGTGATCTTCTCCGTCACCGTCTGTGACGGACCCATCCACGTCGCCGTTCTGTTCGAGACGGCGACGAAGCGGCCGTTCAGAGGCTCGTGGCTCGCTAGGGATTCGGCCGCCGTGGGAGAAAGGAGGCGAGGGGCGCCTTCGGTGGCGACGCTCAGGGTGCAGGGGCCGAGGGGGAGCCAGCCGTTGAGGCCGTCGGAGAAGTCGCTGTTGGTGATTATGTTTTCCCCGTACCATACGTTCTGCGTAAACAATTTAGCTGGAGATTAATTATTCATTCTTATAATTTAACGTTTCTTGTGTTCCATCTAACACTTTTTTTTTTATATTTATATACATAACATTTCGTATCACCATATATATATATAATTTTTTTTTTAGAAATTCACACCACACCCCTAAAAATTACACTCCATACACTTTTCTTACACCCGACACACTTTTTCTAAAGCTGCAGTGTAATTTTTTGAAGATGAGTGTGATACACGTAATTATGATAATATAAAGTGTTATGTAACCTAATTATTCTTTTATTTTTGGGAATTTACATCTGTCACATCAAAAAATTCATTATTTTCAAGAGACACCTGAAAAATTCATTATTTTCATACAACACCCCTATCTAATTAATTAAGTGTGTTGCATAAAAATAATAAATCTTTGGGGGTGATAGATGTAAATTTCTCCCTTTTTTTTGGAATTACATCTAACACATTTTTAATTAGACTGTACATCCTATTTTGCGAGGATCTATAATTTTAATTTTTTTTAATAAGTTTTTGAGGTAAGCAATAATTTGCTTTAAGTCCCTGAGGTTGGATGTACACCTCTTCATGCCGGTCTAATTGAAACTTCACTTAATAGATGGACTGGAGTGAAAAAATATTATATATCTCACGAGCTCATTAAAACGAAATTTAAATTCATAGACTAATTGCATGAAATGAGTATCTAACCTAAGGGACCTATTAGAAAGGAACTCAAATTTATGAACCTGTGTGAAATGTGATTTCCGACGTCAAGTTTCATTATCGTGATATATACACTTAACTAATTTATATATACACAGATGTATATAATTAACTTTAAAATAAAATTAAAGGTAAATTATATCATTTGGGTTTTTGAAGTTGGACCCTTATTTCATGAATTTCTTTTTATTAGTTGGGTCACTAAGGTATATGATAGTTTTCACTTGGATCTCTTGATTAAGTGAAGTCTCAATTAAATTTTGATAGCCCAATGTGAAGTTAATGGTCCAATTTTGAGACTCATGTGAATTACATTGTATACATACGGGAAATTAAAATTCATGGATCCTCATAAAATGAGGGATCCAATTTTAAGGACCCATTAGAAAGAGATTCAAATTCATAGACCTACGTGAAATAGGCCATTTGATATTTCCCCTAAATTTAATTATACTTGAGATACCTTATTGGTTAACTTTCTAATTAATTCATATAAATTAATAGATCATATCACTACAATAAAACATATCATTTGTAAATCAAGGATTAATAGATCATCGTAGAAGTGAAGAAACAGAGTTTCGAAAGAAGTAAAGAAACAAATCGTTAGAAAATATCTTCGACCGACGTTCTCTGTCGCCAAATTGGTTGGTGATGCTTTTATAGAATGGATTACCTCAGGTGGAGGCGACGGAGGGATCTTGTGGGCATGTTTGACTTCCATTGAGTTTAGAAGAATGTCGATCCCTGGAGGAGGTCCTTCGAGGTAGATGATGACCCTTGATCCTACAGTGTTGAGGAGGAACTTTCCCTTTAACTGCACCCATTCCTTGTCTGTGGCTTGCACTCTGAGCATGCATGTTGTCAAATTTACAATTTTTACTACAGTAATGATGGCAACTTGAGCAGCCCATCCTATTATTTTTGTTTAAAGTTTATCTCACATTTCTTTTGTTCAGTGTTTGACAATCTTTGTTGATGATATTAATTGGAGTCTCTCAGCTCAAATTTATCCACTCAAATGTTGCTAATTACATAATATGGAGGGTTGGGTTATGTTGGTTTTGATTCATTTTAGCAAATATTTATAAAGTGTGGTTTGTTTTATGAGATTATATTAAGCATAAGGTTTTAGTCATACATACTGTTAACGAAGTTAACAACTCAATGCTAAAAACAATAAAGCTTTTTTATTTAAAGGGTAAAAAACAATGAAGTTATTATCTTATTAAATAGATTTTAGTGTGTGATTATAAATATGTAAATGCTCAGTTTGTACTATTTCAACAATTTAGAATATTGACTTATATAAAGATCAGATCATTAATGCTAAATAAGATTAAACAGCAAATTTACCTACAAAGGCACCTAAATTCTCATAATTATATATATATATATATGCTTGCAGTCATCAAAGAATTAATAATGCAGACTCACCTTGCAATGCTAATATATTGCTCTCTACCATTTGGTGATTGAACATACAGAGTTGCTTGCAATGTTGCAGCAGCAGGAGAAGAAGAAGAAGAAGAAGAAGAAGAAGAAGAAGAAGAAGAAGAAGAAGAAGAAGAAGAAGAAGAAGAAGAAGAAGAGCCAAATATCCTCACGACTGCATTAACCTCATAGGCTAGCTTTCTCTGAACCCTAGCAGTAATCTCCTGCTGAATCCCGTTCCAGCTCTGCGTTCTTCCACTCGTTGAAGCAAAGTACTTTCCGGTCAGGGGAACGACCTTCCCTTCTCCCATTGATTCACGCAGAACGATCTTGCATCCTCTTCCAGACCAGTTATTCAATCCATCTTCAAAGCCAGGGTTCAGAATGATGTTCTTTTCATCTCCAGCCGTCTGATCATTAAAGCTGATCTTTTCTCTTGCCAACTGCTGCATTTCATTAAGGATTAAAGAAATGTCTTTATTTTGAGGTTTTACAGTATGATTCAATGCAGTTCTTAATTTCTAATAAGAAACATGGCTATCATTGATTCGAGCTACCTGTAAAATATCACTGTGCCAGATAAAAAGCTTAATTGTAAGTAGTGTGGGTTATATATACAATATTGTACATTAGTCATGTGCCTCACATGACTTATTCCTCCATAGTTCACTATATAAATTGTGTGGAATATAGACTTGGAGAATCCATATATTTATATATATCGTCAATCTTGTGTTGTACACGGCACATATGAGTTACACACAGCTTATATACGTTTATCCCAAGTCATGAACATAGTCGCTCGCATGGATGTCTAGTTAGGGATGTAAATGAACTGAGCGTTCAGCCTGATGTTCGATTTGTTTAGAGTTTACTCACATTCAACTCATCAATATTAACAAACAAATTTGAATGTAATTTTAAAAGCTCGATAGGTAAATAAATGAGTTTGAACATACTAGCATTTAACTTGTTAATGTTCGTGAACTGTTTATATGAAATTCATAAATATGATTGATTATAGGGGTTGATATAACGCCTTTTTAGATATTTATGAATTATGATTATGAGTCTGTTCGTGAATATATTAATATTCTTGACATATAAGAGCATAAGTACTATAGTTTCTTGTTCGTGTGAACTTAGACACATGAGTTTTCATGAACACATTAGTGAGGCTTTCGTGAATCTTATTAACCAAGCTCATGAACCATACTTTCATGTTCGCAAACCGAGATCGAATAAGCTTGAAACAAGCTTTGTGCTCGGTTTTAGTAAATCATGAATATAAGTTTAAATAGACTATGACTCGGCTCAGTTTGGTTTATTAATTTATTGCCCAACATCTAGTCGATACCAAAAAATATTTACAATTATGAGCACTAATTCAATATGCTATACTTTTATTCTTATTAGAAATATTAAAATATTTCATAATATTAATTTAAAAATTTGGCCAGCAATTTTTATTTGATTCATCATCTATCTTGCATAAATCTGGCCCTAGTCAAGCCATGTTTGTTCAAGTTGAAGTACCATAAAACAATAATAATAATAATAACCAAGTCTATATCCCATTAAGTAAGGTCGGTTATATGAATCTTGTATTTTCATTGCACTTTATCAAATAATATGTTCTTATTTATCTCTAAATATGTGAAATTCTTTCTAATGATTTTTTGTCATGTCTTATTTGATTTTCTTTTCCTCTTTCAACATAAGCAAAATTCAATAACTTAAACTCTACTTATTGGAGCTTCCATCGTCCTACAGTTTATATGTCCAAACTATCTTAGTCGGCGACTCTCCTTAAACTTATCCTCAACTGAGCCTATCCTATTTTTCTTATGAACATACGCATTTCTCACCATACTTTTTTGTGTATAACTACTCATTCACATTAATTTCCTTATTTCTATGATGTTTATTTTATTTGTGTATTTTTGCTTTATAGACCAGCATTCAATACTATATAATATTATTAGTTTTACAACTTAATTTGTAGATTTTACCTTTAAGTTGAAGAATCATAAACTAGAAAAAAACAATAATAAAGCAAAATTCCAATCACACTTAATTTGTTACGCATGGTGTTTTCCGACATGATACAGAACTTGATGATAAAGTTAATTAATCACAGTCCCAATTAAATTATAGTTCATGCTAGTTTTTGCCGAACTCGAAATCCATTGAATTTGTGTTAATTAATTTCAACTCGCATCGACTTCATGTTAGATTAAATCTTGACAAACCCGAAATGAATCTCCTGCTAATTTGTCTACAGAAGTACTATAGCTGTAAAAAAATCAAAGTGGAATACCTGCAAACCATCCATACTGCCTTCACTCATCTTCTGATCAGCCATGAAATCTCTTACCTCCTGCTTGAAACCATTTTTAAGAAGAAGGATAACCAGATTGGCAGATTGAGGGCATTTAAGAAATAATATATTTATATATATATACAACATCATGATTTTTTAAATAATTGAATTTACCTTAGAAATATATATTTGCTCATATAAATGGCTCTTCAGAGTTTATTAATGCTCCTATAACAACACTATGCCTCTTATATAGACTCCTTGAACCACGTTGCCATGGCTTAAAGTTAGATGCAAGATGCAAAGAAGGCAAGCTGGTCTGGGCGTTAAGCCAAAGAAAGCCCATCTTGAAGAAATTAAGGAAAACAATTTACTTTTTATTTGAATAGTTTTATTCTATAACTATAATTATATGAGTAAACAACAATTGAGTTTCTCTAATTTGCTCTTATATATAATTAGATCTCTATTATTATAAATGTGCATCGTTCTAGGTATTGCACGTAAGCGCAAATTAGAAAAATGCATTTGCTATTTATTTACTAGCATAATATTTTATTAGAAAATTTGATTTGTTACATATATCATAGTCATAATGTATAGCTAAAAACGGCTTTTTTTAATCGAAGCTTTAAAAAAAATTCTAACAAAGTTATTTTTTGTAAGAAAATTAATTTTAGGAAGTTGTTCCAAATAAAAAATTAGTAGATATTCACGTTAGAAGTCAGTAATCTTTTTATGATCACATGTATGATTTTTTTGCTTAACAAGATGTATGGTTGCTTCACGTTTTTTTATTTTAATTTTATTTAAGGGTGCACGTTAAGAGAATGCACGCACAAATACATATTAGAAATCACAGTAAGATGAAATATATTTGATGCAAGACATAAAATTGAGTAAATAAAAAGAATAACAACAACAACAACAATAACTTGAAGAAAAAAAAAAAAACAACGACAACAACCACTAAGCCTTAATCCCACTAGGTGAGGTCGATTACATGAATCTTTTGTTTCTATTGCGCTCTATCAGTTACCAAATTCTTATCTAAGTCTAGTTAACTAAGATCACTCCTTATAGTTTTTTGCCATGTCTTTTTTGATCTCTCTCTTCTTCTTTGTACATGGGCAAAATTCAATAACTTAATTTTTCTAACTGGACATTCATTCGGCCTACGATTTATATATCCAAAACATCTAAGCTGACTTTCTCTAAGTTTATCGTCAATTGATGTAACACCAAATTTCTTTCGGATATACTCATATTCTCATTCTATCCTTTCGTGTATATCCACACATCCACCAAATAAAAAGAATAAAATACATTAAAATTTACGTAAAAAAAAATCAGATAAAAAAGTCTGCAAATTTACTATTTTTGATGAATTTATAGATAAAAGATTATAAATAAACACATTACAATTCTCTTAAAAGGAATAACTTAGCATAACATCTCAATGGCAATCAAATATTTAGTTTTGAGTGCAATTAACAGATTTTAACGCTTAAATCTCAAAACAAATGGAACCTAAACTGTGCTGAACAAATAATATTGAGCTAACAAGCATGTAGTTTTTTTTGGATAATTACCTACATGCCACACCATTTCGCTTTATTTATGCGTTACCTATCCATTCTTAGTTAATTACGTTATGCACATTCAAAACATTATAAAATCTTACATACACATATAATTATAATTTTTCAATAACCTAATTATAGTTAGGTTACAAAAAATCTGAACCGTTCATCATATTATTTTAAGAATATTTAAATATATTTTGAGTGAAAATCTTAAAACTTTGATGTTTAGGTTGTGGTAAGGGAAGGAAACATTTGCGATGTGAATTGATTTTAATACAGATCAGTGCTTTAGTGTGACATCGAGGAAGAAAAAAATATGTACTATTAAGGGTAAAAATATAATTTTAATGATTTACTAACGAAATATTTTTTTTTTCAAATAGATTTTGACTAAATTTTAACTTAAGTGTGTGTATGTAATATTTTATAATGTTTTGAGTGTGCATAGCATAATTAACTAAGAATGAATGAGTAACGCATAAATAAAGTGAAATGATGTGGCATGCAGGTAATTATCCATTTTTTTTGATAAATTGCATCTAGGTCCCTGGGGTTTGTTAGAAGCATATAGAGTTTTTTTTTTTGAAATTCGGCCGTAGCCTATATTACTATAACAGTAAAAAAAGATACATCAGGTACAAAAAGTTAGATCCCCGTCAAGAATCGAACAAAAATCGAGTGGGAGGGACATGCCCCTACGCCACTCTAAATCATCTAAACAAGAAAAGGAAGCTACAAAATCTGCCGCTCTATTAGCAGCTCTTTATACATGAGATATCTTGTACGCCTTAAAAGCGCAAAAAAGATTGGCGATCTGGGCCATGGTCTTGTCGGGAGAATGTCCTCTGGCTGTCCGGTGAAGGTCCGCAATAGTGATAGCAGAGTCGCCCTCTATCCAAATCCCGTCCGCCGTATCCGCCCACTCCTGGGCGGCTGTCATCGCAATAAGGGCTCCCGTCGCTTCTGCTGTAGGAGTGGCATGAGTGTAGAGCTTGTAGCCAGTCGCTAGTAGGAGGTTGCCACAGTGGTCCCGCACAACCCCCCCGTGCCTGCCGCACTGTTCTGTTTAACGGAGCCGTCAAGCATATAGAGGTTTTATATATGCATGGTTTCATGATTTCATCTATATATATATATATATCAATCATTGAAGGTGTAAAATAATTTGGTATATTTTGTTATGGCGAATCAAATGCTTTATAACCTATATAGTTTTTCATTTAAATTTTGGAGGGAAAAAGTTGAGCTTTTAGTTATATTTGAAAATCATGTAAATAGAAAGTAATTTAATTTTTTTTATAATGAATGTTACATAAGATGTAAAATAAATAAAATTGGCAGTTATATTAATTATAAATATATGCAATATACTAAATATAAATTTTTGTTTTATATTAAAGCTTTTATTGTGTTTGAAGTATATGCCATTAAAATTTAAAATATATACACAAAAAAAACTTAATGTCTTTCAAAAAATACTCATTTTAATTTTTAAAATTCTTTGGATGTATCGAAACACCACCATCATCATAATTATATGCATATATGTATTTTAAATATATTTTAAAATATTATATATATAATATTTTGAAGAGATTTATATTACAAAAATTATGTATAAATAAATAAAAATAAGAATAAATTGAAAAGAAAAAAACTATAGATTAAGTAGCTTATATTATAAGCTATAATGTTATCTCGAAATGTTAATATTTTATTTTAATTCTAAAATTAAATTTTAATTAACTTTGAAATAATATCATAAATTTGGAAACAATTAAAATGACAAATAACAGCCAAATTAAACATCATCTAAAAATAAAATATGCAAAATAAAGTAAAGAGTAAATATAGATCATTGAAATATAATTTTTCATACGAACTTTTATTTTTTAAAATAAAGGAAAAGTAATTTTAAAAAAGCAAAATTAAGCATTATCTAAAAATACAATCTCCAACGATCGTATACAATGAATGATAATATTATTTTTTTATGAAATTTCACATCTTCAGTTATATTTATGTCTTTTAGATTGTGCATATTTTTATATGTGAAATTTTCATGAGTAAATTAAAAAAAAAGAACTATGGAATTGTTAACTTTTATTTTAAAATCTAAATTTACTATTATCTCAAAATATTATTGAAATTGGATGACTGTTTAATCTATTTTTTTTACTTTATTTTTTTCTCATTTAAATTTTAATTAACTTTGAAATAATATTATAAATTTAAAAATATGTTATAATAATGGAAAAGTATTTTTAAATTATTATTATAAATTTAACAAACTATCTATTTTGTGAATAAAATGACAAACAATATAAATGCCGAAATCAATACCATCCAAAATTGTTCTTCAGCTCTCATTTCCTTTTGAAAAAAAAAAATTAATTTGTATAAATTAAGTTTGAATAATATAATAATTTGAAATAAGTCTCATTTTAGGTTAATAAATCTCAATCTACTCAAATATTACCAATTCTAACATATTTCTAATAGAGTAAATATGAACTTTCAAATATTTAAAATTGAAACACACATTCATATATCAACATGAATTTAATATTATTTACATTAAACATAGTAAAACATGAACATAATGGCATAGATATAGATTTCTAGTCATTTAAGCAAGTAATCAACATCAATTTCATAGGTGAAATATGACAAAATATGATGTGATGAATATTAATACACAAATTATAGAGGAATTTCACAAATTGGATGATTTAAACTAATTTTTCTCATACTAATGTCTTAATATTTATACTTAATTTATTTTGGCTGAATTATGGTAGAACTATGGTAGAATTTATATCATTGAATTCACTGTAGAACTGAGGTTTTGTTGAGATCCGAAAAGGAAGATTACTCGAAATTGCCGTATCCAATTCTAGGTGTCGGGAAAGCGTGGAGATAATTAATGAAGAAGATGTAGGGGAAAATATATTTTGGAGAGAGGAATCGCGCGCCTTCTCTCAGTCCCACGCATCTCTCTCTTACTCTCTCTTGGCCAACGACGCGCGATTACTAGATTGGGGCCGTCGAATTGAGGGGAATGATTGGAGTAGATGAATTGAGAGAAATCTGATTCCCACTAATAACTCAATTTAGGATATTTGAACAATCCTCACAGAAATAAATTTAAGAGGATAATTACGAATTTAATGGGATTTAAATCTAATTTTTATAATTAGATTTTGTTCAATCCAAATTTAGTTCCTTTAAATTTTAAATTCATTCTACAAATAAATAAATTAAATAGCCAGAGTATTAAAACACATTTTTATTTCAATAAAAATAAAATTTAAATTACTAAAATGTTATAGTTTGGAAATAAATATAGTTATATTTGCCAACAATCATAATATTCAGGACTTGAACTGTATCTTGTTTAACTTAAAATTAAGGGCATTACGTCCAGGTCCCTGAATTTAATACTTAATATCACACAGGTCTATGTTTTTAAAATTATAACATCGGGGTAGTTTTAATAAATTATCAAATGGGTCTTTTTTATTATTAAAATTTTTTAAAATTATCATTTTACCCGTGTCATTCTCTCTCTCCTCCCGATCCGGCGCACTTGCACGGGCCGCGCAAGTGCGCTGGATCGAGAGGAGAGAGAAGAGAGAGGCGGCCGCCGGTGGGTCGTGCAGGTGCAGCGTGCGTGCGTCGGATCGGGAGGAGAGAGAGAATGGTAGGGGTAAAATGGTAATTTTAAAAATCTTAATAATAAAAAAATTAAAAAGGAACATTTGATAATTTACTCAGGGACCGATCTTATAATTTTAAAAACATGGATCTGTACGATATTAAGTGTTAAACTCAGAGACTTGAGCATAATTTGCCCTAAAATTAATATAGTTGTACAAGCAAACAATAATCTCTCATAAGTTAGGATTGTTTGTGTTTTTGATTTTTGATGAAGTTTGTGTTTGTATATATTTCATGATCAATTTACTTGATTTAATTTTTTAAGAGTGGTTGCATTAAAATATAAATAAATAAATATTTGAAATAATATTTTCGTTCTTTGAAACTTGACTGAAGCTTAGGATACTATAAAAAATTAAACAAGATAAATACATGGTTAAGTATAATAGTCATGATCTTCAGCGAGAATTGTGCAAAACTCAGGTGGGAGAAATGTACTCTCGTTTTATCTTATATCAGCTATATAAATAGAGAAAGCAACATAGTCAACTATCTTATTAGCGAATTTATATAACTGTGTAATTCTATGTGTCTTAAAGATACTAAAAAAATCAATGAAGTGATCAGGCAATAAGTTGCTTCTAACAGTTCCACATAGTAAAAGTAGAATGTCTCCTATAAACGATGTTAGAATCCCTTCAAACTGGTGAGTTCAGTTCATTATCGTAATGGAGTGTACTAAATAAAAGAGAGGGCTGGCTTGAAAGTCTTGGGATTTTCTAATTCCAACTAGCTAGATGGGGACCTCATGAGGTCATTGATGCAACCTATAGAGATTTGTTATGTATTGCTTCGATAATCTCTCTAAGTTTCTTGTGAAATTCTTTATAAGTTGAGTTAAAGGTATACATGGTTATAAACACTGGATGTTGAGCTAAATTATTTAGTACGGGAGCCTTAGCCTTTTCTTGCGTCTCTCCTCTCATCTCTCGCTTATGTCCCGTTACTCATCCGGCGGCCTATCTCTTATAGCAGCTCCTCGGGTAGCTGTTCCGCTCGATCAATTTGTTAAATCTTTTGGGCTTTTTCTGATATCAAATCACAAGCAAAGCACATGAGTTGTTGAAGCATGTGATTAGGAGTGCATGGAGTTCGATCTCCTGTTATGTCACTTCGATTTATTGGGTCAAATTTAGGTTTAATTTGTGTTGAGACAGGTGGGATCAGGCTTTTTATTTAATCAGGTCAGGACTTAACGGTGAGGAAGCCGAAGAGATGAGCTTTGTTTGCAATTTCACCACAAATTCAGCCCCGTTTTAGATTGGGATGGCTGCATCCCCATGTCCCAGACTGATCTGCTGGCCTTCTCTGCCAAACCTCGACCCGGCCTCTGTCGCCGAGTCCGCCCACGACGCACGAGCCCACCGCCCACGACAGTCCTCGCCTGCTTCTGCCGGCGCACGACTACCGTAGTGCATCCTCCTCCTCCGACGCACCTCCTCCCGCCTCCTTTATAAAACTTTGTCATTTGATTGCAGAGGATGATGACTGCTGATGATGAGTTGATGATTCTGAGTTTTCATGTTATTGAGTTGAGAGCAGAGGGTTTTCATCTTCTTGATGATTCCGGGCAGTTTAGCACGGATTCAGTGCCGGAACAGCAGGTGGCTGCGATGGCATTCCTCAGTTGAGCGGACTTCGACGCAGGTGGTGTCGATTCGGCTGAAACTGGAGGTAGCAATGGGCTGTTTCCGACTTGAGGTTTCTATAGGCCATAGGAATTTTCTTCTTCCGTGCTTTCCTAGCTTTTCTGTTCGTAATCTACTATTTAATTACCTCTCCTAATTAGCTCACAGTGTTAATATTCCTGCTTTACTGAACTGATCTTATTCCTAAAGTCAAAATCTAGTTTATTGTTGTTTCCATGTCTCTTAGTCATACCTCTGTTTTGTTAACTGTTTAAGCATTTACTATTTTGCTTGATTCCAATTCCTATGTTGTTATTTTCTGTTCTAGCCTAGTGTTGAATTGCTCTTTGAATATGTGGATGACAGTATTAAATCCTAATGGAATTGTCTGATGCTGTCTCAGACCATCTTCTAGATTCCAGTCATGTGGTTTATGATAGCTATTTGCTTCAATAGAGTCCAGCTAATTCTCAGATGTTAAGTAGTTCAAGTTTCAGGCTTGCTGATGAACTCCTATTGTAACTTGATAGCCTTTTACAGTCAAGTTTACTCTGTAGTTGAGTTTGCTTCGGTTGGGTCGGCTCTGAACCCAAATAACCAAACATTTCTTACAAACTCATTATATATTTCAAGTCATAAACATATGTTTGTGATGACATGCAAAATACTTGATATCATTAAACATCTGAAGTGATTTTAGATAGAATTTTGAAATGAAGTTATCTTACTAAAAATAAGAAGTTTCAAACAATAAACTTTCCATCATTCCAATATGTCCAAATTAGGTGGAACTTTGCCCAATATGCCCTCCTCTAAATGCGTGTCCAACCATTTTTTTTTTGAAGGAGCATAGTCAGATGTGGTAACCACAGATTTGTCACCACTTTCTTGACTTTGTCCTGTTGCATTGGTACAACTAGTGCTTCCTTTCCTCATGAAAGGACAACATATTTTGGTGTACTTAGGTTCCAAACTACTATATTTTTGATGGAGCTCTACGAGTGCTTGTTTAGGTCCATGACGTTTGGTAACTCAGCATGAGATATTTTGTACGACAGATGACAAAAATAGTAGCTAAGGACCAAACTGCAGTCATCTCAATATTTTTCAAATTTTAATTTCATTGATTCAGCCATTATTCTAAGACTCATAATTGCACGAGATATTAACTTGTTCAAATGAAGTTAAATATGACATATGTCAGCTATAAGAAAGAAATTTTAGATAAGTGAATTGTAGCATTATATAATGCCTTCTTTATTTAGTGAAAAATGTAGGATTGCAGTGGTAGTTTATAAGCAAGTAATCCTATGCAGCTGTGCTGTTTTGTAACAATGTTGGAGTTTGTGCTTTTGTAAGGTTGTTGTTTCATTGCTGTATGAGCCTAAAATTGTTTATAGAAAAAATGTAGCAATTTCATGTTGTGTTGCCTACAATTTCCCTACTTCTAGGATCAAATTGTACTCCTAGCTGATATATAGGAAGAAATTCAGAAAGGGATATAAGAAGAAACACACACAAGTTCATGCGGTTCTGTTAATTTCACCTACATACTCAACCACATTAAATATATCAAGCTCAAAGTTACCTAGATAAGATGAAGGGGTCTGCCTCCGTATTTATAATGGAACATAAGGGCAATTGGTTTACAAGATAATCAAATATATCGGTAGTTATTTTGTAATTGATTTTTATTATTCAGAAATTCAAATATTTCAAACTTTTAATATCACGTCTATATTTTTTTTCTTTTCATGAAATTTCATATCAGGAATGATGAACTGGGTCATAAGTTGAGAATTGGAAATATGCTTCTCCCTCTAATACCTACTAAGACTAAAGAGCTTGACATAATTGCATCAAGAATATAGAAGCTTGACATTATTGCATCAGATTGAAAAGGGGCAGCTTCAGACTGTCAATTCAGGATAAAAAGCCATAGTGAGACAATAGCTTAACCTAGATATCTACCACTACTTTGCAAGCAGTTTAAGTACTTTGTTTTGTCTTTACATTCACACTATAAATCAACTTGTCATATGATGAACATGCCTTGATTGATTATAGTTTTTCATATTATTGGCTGCAGTGGGGATGGAAGCAAAGAAGTGGGATTTGATCAACTAAACAATGAGGAACTTGCTGAGGAGTTTAAGCAGCCATTGCTGCAGCAAAAGATGAATGCTGCATGATTAACTGCTTGGCTGTGACGAGCTGTACCATACGCGGTTAGAGAAGTATACAAGGTATCTGGATTTCATCTAACTTGTTTGTTCTGTTTTTGCTGCGCTACAAATGGCACGGGTGCATAATAATGTGTTTTGGGGAAATTTTATACATACTCCTTAATTCTTCATATATTGCATGCACGTTGACCCTCCAATATACACGAAGCCCTCTTTTTTTAAGAGTTGATTTGTAGTCTTTATGTGAATATAGGGTCCAAGCATAATTTAATGATTAGAATGTAACATAATTAATTCAGTCAGATTTGAATGGTGTAATAGGCTTCGTCATTTTAAAGTTCATTTGTTCCCAAATTTATATTGATGGGCTTATTTTTTTAAAAAGCAGCCGAAATAAAGATGTTTGTATTAATGTTGTTCCTTTATAACCGGCGAGAAGCTTCTAATACCCATCAGAGCCATTTGGGGTGTTTTTTTTTTCAAATTTAATTTTATATATAATCTTAGTTTAGCTTATGAGAAATTTCTTGTTTGACGTTTTCTGAGGTTATGTTATGATTTCTTTTTTTCTATTTCATAATTGTACCGATTTGAATAAGTTTGCGATATATGCTAATGAGTTGTTGCAAAAATGGTAGGATTCAATTTTTAGCCCTAAGGGAAGTCAATACGTCATGCATTACATAATTTACGTTGCATGCAGATTTTTTCTTTCGATGAAATTTTGTTCTTTGCAGAAATTTGTTTCTTCACAATGGATCAATTTGTAATCTTTTAATCTCTACATATCCTCTCTCTTTGAATGTATGTATATATGTATAGACGCACAAACATATATGTATCTAAAGGTTTATTTTGAATCTTCTGTTAATACTGGGCTAGCTAATTGTTGGATAAGGTCAGTGATTTTATAATTAAATAAACGGACAATTTCTTACAGTTTATTCATATTTATTAGTATGCCTTCTGCAGTTTATCCATATTTATACTTTTGATTCAAGTTCTTAAAATTCCTTCTATAAATTCCCTATAGTTTAACTCAATACTACTTTAAAGGTCTTTAAAATAAAGTTTCTTGCATAAAGTTCAGAACATATTGTTTCTATCATATTCCTTCTATCCAACTGTTAAAGTTAATACAATTCTTTTTTAACCATATTTGCAACTACACCCCCCCTCTCTCTCACTTTGGTGCTGCTGAAGCCATTGTTGTCCTTCCCCGCTTTGGATCTTGTTGAAGCCATCACTTTCATCGTCGTCTGTGGTTGCCACGCTATTTGCTGCATTTTTTAGGTGAACGGAGAAAGGGAAGAGTAGAGAGTAGCTAAGAGAGATGAGATTATAAAAAATGTGGACCAAATTGTAATTATGGGTAAAATGTAGGGATCTCTTAACAATTTGCTCTCTATAATTTTTCAACATAAAATGTCATCAAGAACACTATAATAGACAATAATGCCTTAATACCCAAATAATTAAGGTGTAGTGATCTATTACATATATCTTTTTATTGGTAATGCACACGAGCAATTATTCCACACTAGACCTGGGCACGAGCTCGGGGACTTGCCCAACTCAACTCGATCTGGCTCAAAAAAAGTTTAGGGTTTGGGTTTCAATAGTAATTTCATATGACACTCTAATCCCAACTTTAAGCTCGAGCTTGGGTAAGGACAATGGGGACCCAGCCTAGCCTGGCCAGAGTGATGCGTGGCCCAAGTGAAATAGAATCTGCTCTATTCTCTTTCTAGGAATTCTGAGGCCTCGGGCATGAACTACTCTTTCTCTTTCTAGGAATTCTTTCTGGGAAATTGGGGTTGCAAGTTTCGCCTTCCCCCCAACCTCCATTTCTATTGCTTCCCCCAAGCTCTGAAGCTCTCAAATGAGCTGAAATGGTGAATAAAGATATTCAAGTTGCTCTGCACTCCAAATGGCGCTCGGTGCTCTGTGCTCTTGAATGCGCTCTATCGCGCTTACGATGTGTGAAATTGCATAATACTTAGCTTTGGCTCACCAACGACACCTTTGCGGATCCCTCTCTAAACGGTAATGTAGTGCTAGGAAGACGACAACGACATCTCTCACATCGACGAGGACATCAATGGCTCCAGGCTGGCGCGACCGTCTAATGGGCATAACTGTGGTCTCCGCATTCTTACTGTGTCCTCTTCGCGCCCCCTGACAGCTCACCGGCAAACATGTGCGGGATTCCCTTAGTGTTGGTCACAATACCCTACATGCCTGATAGTAATGTCGCTAATATGAGCAGGAACAAGCCCGGGTCAACTCGGCCTGGCCCGAGCACAAGTTGGGCTTAGTCATATGATTTGACCCAAACATATACGTGTGAAGGTGCTTTAACCCGTTTACTCAGTGACCGACCCGATTTGACTTGGCCCGAGCTTGGCGTGATCCATGCCCATGCCCATGCCCATGCCCATGCCCATTCCACATTGATAATTAACAAGTTGTGATACTTAATATACAAGTGATGACTCGAACTTTCTACTGTGTTTTTCATTTTTGGGTTACATGTTGTCCATTTACTTTTATGTTGGGCCCAACTTTAGCTCCCTAGTATTTCTCTCCTAACAATTGATATCTGGCCAATAGTTTAGCAAGGATTAAGTTCATGTGGTTGTGCTCTCATGGTTCTTTGTCATCTTCTACCATGTTTGAACAAGAAATTTAAAAGCGGATGACTCATGTAGGTGAGTGGGCTATTGATTTGCGTGCACTAGTTAAAATGGCCCATGGACTGAAAAAAACCAATAAGGATAGAGTCTCATGTGAGAAAAGATTGTTGGGAATTCATGTGATCAATTACTCTAAATGGGTAGTCAACAAGTTGTGGTACTTAATATATAAGTGATGACTTTAACTCTTTAGTATAGGTTTTTGGGTTAAATGGTGTTTATTCTTAGGGCCCCCTTGATATTTCTCCCCTACTCTTTCTTCCAATTAATGTAATGTAAAAGATTGAGTAGCCATTTTTTATCTTTCATTCTCTTATGTTGTGATCATAGTTTTCAGTTTTGCTGAAACTGATCATTTTTGTTTATTTTCATTTTTGTTTTGGTCAAGGATCAATCCAAAATTTATCAGTTTCGTTTCAGCTGAAACTCTCATATTTCAAGAACAAAATTTCATAAAACCTGAATTTGAGTGAAAAGTTTTGACAAAGATTATGGTATGCATTACGCTGAAATTGTCAAAACTACTTGAAACTGATACTTCCAATTTGCGAGCCAAACAGAAATCGAAACTGAGTTCTAAAGCCTTAGTTGTGACTCGAATCCTCCTATATTTCATGATAGACCTGAAAGAGAAAAATTCTGATATAAAATATAAATATGTATATGTTATTCTGAAGAAATCAGTCTGAGCTTGGCGCCGTCCTGCTAAAGCTGGAAGAAATGCCTGCGCTGCTAGGCTTAGACCTAGCAGAGCCTTTTTGAGAAAATGGTGAGCCTGGGAAGAAGATAGTCAGGCAGGCAAAGGCTCAAATTGGCTTGGGACTGTGACTTCGCCTTTACTTTGCTCATCTCTTCGTTCCCAGCCCTATAAAAATGTGTAAGCTTTTTAACTGCAATGATTTTCTTCCAACTTTGGACCATATTTCCCTTTCCATAATCTGCGCACTTCATTAACCTCACTGCTCTACTGTATGTATTTATGTATTTGGATTAAGAAATTTACTCTATTTACATATTTCCCATATTCTGATAGCTCTTTTGCTGCAACGATTTTCTTCATACTTTGGACCATGTTCTTCCTTTCTGCACTTGCCATCATCAGCGTACTTCATTAAGCTCACTGCTTTATTGTATGTAATTTATGTATTGCAATTAACAAATCTATTCTATTTACATAGTTAGCATCAGTTTTTTGTTGTTGAAGTTTTCGTGATTTAAACCAATGTTATTACTCGGCTTTTAATCAAAACACTTGATTAGTTAAATGGGGCTCTACACTCCACCTGAGATGAAAGGATAGAATAGAATGTTGTTGCCTCATTGGGAAATTGGGGATTTGGAACATGAGCTGATCGTGAGATTGTGTGGAAATTTGGAATTGTCTGGTGTTTATGTTATTGTCTTGGTGAAATTTGTCACCCTCTTCCCCACCCACTGCTTTTCTTTTCATCTAATCTCTATCCTCTTCGCCATGATTTTCACCATGACTTTCACGGCTCATGTGGTCGACAGTTTCCTATTTGGCAGAGTTTGGGAAGGAGAAAGTTGATTTGAAATCAGGTCTCTAATCAGATCTAAAACAGAAAAATCAACAATTAAAGCGGCTGTTGTTCAACTATTGCATTATAGATTATCACTAGAATTACAATGGTCCAAATCAAGTTAGTTGTCTAAAATATTTAAGTGAACGTCAGACTATGATGTTAAGTATTCATAAAAAGATAGAGTATGTTATGCATCTCTTATATTTTATTGAGTTTCTATTATAACAATTTGATGCCCAACAAAAAACTTAAAGCTATTGTTACAATATTGGCAATCATATTATTGAAAAGATTTTGCAGCAATTGTTGTGTTTGTCATGAAATTTATTGTCAATCAGAGCTATACACGTCTCCGGCTACACAAGAATCGTTTGGAATATAAACGTCTCTGGCTACACAAGAATCGTTTGGAATATAAACGTCTCTGGCTACACAAGAATCGTTTGGGAAACGACAAGCTTAGTCGTCATGATCTCCGCAGCAACCTGGACATTCCTTAGTCCTCATTCAGAGGACTTATTTTGAAATTAATCGTGTGTTAATCAGTTCTATATCAAACCACGATCCACATTCAGATAAATATTTACGGGGGAACTTTGCAAGCAGCGACTTGCTTGCACATATCGAATTTGAATGATCCGTTTCTCCTCAGATGCCTTGAGACTTTCTCTCGATGGGGTGCCACATGCTAGCTGGCTTCTCTAGATATGTAAATTATATTCATGTACCTGGGAGTGGAACAGAGAAGTAGCTGAAATCTTATAACTGTGACTAGTGCTTTGAAGTTCTCCAGAATTGGACGAGCACTTATACTAAAAGAATTGTGTAAGCTCTCATTTTCATCTTTTTGAAATGCTAAAGGATGTACCCTTATATCCTTTGAAATCTCTATTAACCAACCAAAATTTACTCTTTTTGTTCACATTTTTGTCAAAATCCAACTTCACGCATTTATTGTAAGAGACAGGTATGACTGCAACTTTATACACTGTTCTTTACTTTATCTCAAATGTTTTGAATGACAGTGACATGAATAATATAAAAGTAAGAAAGGATAACCAAAGCTTTTTATCTATCAATTATCTTATTATATTTATTTTGCATGATTTGCCCTCATTTTCTATGTCTAACTTTGCTTGCCATCTAGAAGAACTTTCTGCCTGCCAGTCAGTATCAGAACTCAGAAGCAAGAATCCGTCACTGTATCTGGGCAATGGTGACACTTTTTCAGCTATTACTGCAGTTCCCTTCAATGTACGGTCTAGCTTTTATTTCACCAGAGTTCTTCCTCTTGCCTCTACACATTTTTATTCTTAAAGCATGAATTTAGTATATCAGCATAGAGATATAATAGATCATTTAAACTTTAGTCTCTGCATTTATTTTATGCATAAATTGTGATAAATGTCCAATTTTTGGCATGGATTCCGAGCTTAACTGAATTATATATATATATATATATATATTAAAAATATATATAAATCTCTTATTTACTGCCAAGAGGCTGGGAGAGGGAATATTCACAATACATATTGATCACAAAGAGTGCAGAGGTAGGGGTTCAAAATTACAAATGTTATTTATTTTGGGTGAATAGCAAATGAGTTTTTCTAGTTTGCTCTTATGTGTTATTGGGCTTCTACTCTTTAATAATAATAATCGAGTCTCTCTAGTTTGCCCATATACTTTTTCTGCTGTATCTGTGGATCCAGATTCTCAGCTCAAAGTTGCTCGCTTGCCCAGACTTCAGGTTTCTTCAGTTTTTGGGATAGCACTCTTTGCATCTCCAAGAGCTTATCAATGATAGTTTTCTTCAGCAGTCTTATCTCTCTCTATTGTTGTGGATTTTATTAGTGATAATTTTCTTTGGTTGTTCTATCTCTCTTCATTATTGTGCATTTTATTAGTGATAGTTTTCTTTGGCAGTTCTATCTCTCTCCATTGTTGCGCATTTTATTAGTGATAATTTTCTTTGGCAGTCCTCTTTTTCCATTGTTGCGCATTTTATTAGTGATAGTTTTCTTTGGCAGTTCTATCTCTCTCCATTGTTGCGCATTTTATTAGTGATAGTTTTCTTTGGCAGTCCTCTCTTTCTATTGTTGTGCATTTTATTAGTGATAGTTTTCTTTGACAGTCCTATCTCTCTTCATTGTTCTGCATTTTATTAGTGATAGTTTTCTTTGGCAGTCCTATCTCTCTCCATTGTTGCGCATTTTATTAGTGATACCTATCTCTTTCCATTGTTGCGCATTTTATTAGTAATAGTTTTCTTTGACAGTTCTATTTCTTTTCATTGTTGCGCATTTTATTAGTAATAGTTTTCTTTGGTAGTTCGTTCTCTTTTCATTGTTGCGCATTTTGGAATTTGAGCTCTTGCATCTTTGTACTTATTCGAGCATTGATAGTGAATTTGCACCTCATCCAATGTTTTTTTTTCTCCCCTTTTTACGATTTTAGCGAGTTTTCTTTGTAAATCACAAATGACTTCAATTTTTTTTTCTCTTATTGTTTTCTTTTGCCTCAAGTATAGGATTTTGATCTTTAGGACAGACCTTATTTTAATGAGATACGTACCCTCCCTTAATCAATTTATGGTCCCTAAAGATGTACCATAATTATAAATAGGTTCAATGAAAAAAAAAACTTTTGTTTTAAGTCCTTAGACTTCAGTTGTTTAATAATATGGGCCCTTCTATTATTCTTCCGCTTAATTCACTATAAAACTCCATCCCCTTTTAATAATTTTTAATTGAGGTTCTTATATTTTAACTGATATGACAAAGTGATATACTGTAGCTAAAAAAAATTTAAATAGAAATTAATTTTAATATTAAGAAAATTAGATCACGTATAAATATATTGTTGACATAAATAATTAGATAGTTTACATAACTAAAATTGAACAATGTATAAAAGTGTTTACAATTAAATTGAATGTAATTAAGTTAAATCAAGTTAGGGTATTTTTAATTTTATTTTTTATTTTTTTCCACTTAAAGAAGTAATTGTGTAAATTATCATATTTAATTTGTAGATTCATCTAGTCACTTGCATGGATTTAGAATTAATAGAATTATGGATTTAATTCTTAATTTTTGATGTAGAAATATGATCATAAGACAGCATAATCTGTGAGCTGATTTTGAGTTATGTTAAAGTCGAGTCGAATTTAAGTAAAGCTAAACTTGAGCATGTTTTAATTGAGTACTGAGTTTTTGAACATATTATTAATTAAAAAAAAGTAAATTGCATTTGGGCCCTTGAAGTTGAAAGAGTATTATAAATTGGTATCAATTTTTAAAAAATTTTGATTGAAGTCCTTACAAGGTTCAAAAAGTCTATAGGGTTTAGGGTTATTTTTATTTATTAATTTTATGGTTTTTTAAAATATTTTATTAAAAAATTATAGAATATAATTTTAAAATATTAATATTTATTTTTAAAATTTTAAAATTTTAATGCAAAGGTATCACGAGATGAAAAAAAATTAAATTTAAATTTTTTAAAAAATATTAGAATAAAGTTTTTAAAATAGGTAAATTATTTAAATAAGTTAAAAAGTGATCAAATTTTATATTTTTATTAAGAAAAATTAGATAAAATAAAGGATTTCTGAAAGAAGTTTTACAATTATAGGGATTCCAATTGAAGTTTTTAAATTTGAGATTAATTTGCAATATCTTTTCAATCTATAGTCACTCGTGTTTGGATTGACATTTAGCTAAAATTAAGTTCGACTTGAATTTATTGAGCTAAGCCACAAGCCATAGTCGGATCGAATCGACTTGGCTCGATCTTTATTTACATATCATACTATTTAGCTTTATTTATACATTACTCATTCATTTTTAGTTAATTACGCTATGCACACTCAAAATATTATAAAATCTTATATTCACACACTTGAGTTAAAATTCAGTTAAAATTTATTTGAAAAAAAATATTTCGTTACTAAATCATTAAAATTATATTTTTACCTTAATGATACATATTATTTTCTTCCTCAATGCCACACTAAAGCGCTGATTTGTCCTGAAATCAATTTACGACGTGGATGTCTTCTTCCCTTACCACCACTTAAACATTAAGATTTTAGTATTTTCACTCAAAATATATTTAAATATCCTTAAAATAATATGATGAACGGCTCAGATTTTTTCTCGATTAAGGCTCGAGCCAGCTTGAAATTAAAATGAGCCAAATCAAACTCAAACTAAATTGAAACGAATTGAGTTTGAGCCATGCCCAACTCAGCTCGAACTCGGATCGTTCTCGCCCCTAATGCAATTACCTAAAAATAATCGTAACCTTATCCCATTTAACAAAGGGTGATCCGCAGGTGCAGCTGAACATGCCTGTTGTCGGTGAATTGTGAACCTTCGTAGAAAGGCAGCCGCACATAAAAAGTCTGCGATGTTATCGTCACCTTTTCTCTCTCCACCTAACCTGCCTTTCTCTCTCTACATGGTGGGCCCACCAAACCAATAGTGGTTAAGGCTGTTAACGATTCGATCAAAAGTTAGAATCGAATTTTGAATACGACACAATTCAAGTGAACCGTACAATAAATTATTTTTACGATTCAATATTTTTATCAATTTAATATTGAGCCTACATAAAATCAAATCTAGCAAGCATGAAATATAATTTATTAAAAAAAAATTTAAAAAAATTTATTTTTACAACTTGTTTCAATATATTAGATTTTTTTCAATATCCTTTGTTCAAATTTGATTTGTAAATCTTATTTTTGTTTTTATTGCTAAACCTCAAATCATTATAGTCATTATAAAAAAATATTTATGCTTAAAATTTTAATTAAAAGATTAAAAACTAATCTAAAGTCATATCATCTTTATGAAAACCTAAAATTTATAATCTTCAATTAATGTCAATGATCATCACAGCTAAGATATATTTATAAATTATAATGCAAATTTTTTATTACGTAGATTAAAGAATTTCAAGCATCTTTCGAAGAGCTATACTGTTGACGTGAGATTTAGAGGATTCCAAGAAACACCGAAAAAGAGATAGTTAATTCCGAGAGACGGCGGCGCGCCGAGAGGTAAGCCTGATGGTTGAGGCTCACTGAAGAGAGAGAGTTCGGGGCATCCAGAAGAACACACAATAATTTAAGGTGGTTCAGGGAGAAAATTTCCTACGTCCAACGAGTGGTCAGCGAAGAAGATTCACTAAAAGAAAAAGGTAGCTGTTAAGGCTAATACAATATTTAGGAAAGGAAAGAGAGAGAGAGAGGGAAAGAGCTCCTCAGTTGGGGCTCTAATACAATGGACATGGGAGAACCATGGGAGCTGCTAGCACCCTGGCCGCCCTTGTTGATACATTCTTCTCTGATCTCCGATCTATCTGCATGAAGACTGCTTAGAGGTATTTGTAGGCAGCGGATGATGCAGCTTTATCCTGATTTTTCGGAGAAAAAGAGATGAACAAGCTATGGGTTCGCGCAATTTGTTGGCCGCCGGAGGGACAAACAGTCGCAAAGGAGGATGTCATATTTTAATATTGGTACTACTTCTGGGAATCCGTGACAGTTGGAGCATGCAGATCCTTGATTTGCGGGTCTGAAAAAAGTGTCTTTGTACGGAGAACGGTGCGGTCGGACCAAGCTTGATTGTGACAGACACCGCATTGTAACATCGTCATCGATGTTATCAGGGGTGGCCTGGCTCGTCGTGGACGAGGTTTTGTTGAATCCTTGTGTTGTTTGACTGAGGTTTGACCTGTGAAAATGGATAAATGAGTTAGTAAATAAAATAAAGGCTAAACGCCAGCTAGGCGCCACGTGTATGACAGGGATACAACGCTAAAACCACGTGTTAACATCGTACAAAGTTTTAAGACGAGTGATTTCAATCATAGTTTAAATTAAATTTTGTCAAAATTAATACAATTTCATTTAAAATCAAGCTAAAACATACTGATATTTTATCCCGACTAAAATTCTCACATTTTCAATATAATTTTTTTTAAAATTTAGATTTTTGTGTTAAAAATTAAAGATCTATGTAAATATTATCGAAATTATTAAAATTATAAAAAAACGGATACTTCTATTTAGCTAACACAACTACAATCAAGCCTTAAAAATGTACCTTGATTTCTACACGTAGATAAATCTGAAATCAGCGCTATTATTAATTTAAAATGCGACAGGAATTGAAAGTTATATATTATTGGTAATTAATTACTACCAATGGGGTAATTAATTATATGAATTTACTATAAAAAAAAAATAATAATAATAATAATAATAATTATTATTATTATATGAAGATTTTGGAATTTTGAAATTGAAATAGATCTCATGTGAGCATTTTAAAAATACCCACGTGAAATGCATTAATGGGTTGGTCCGTGTCAGTACGCTGACTCAATAATGACCTAATATAATTAAAAAAAAACTTAACTTTAAGATTTAAAAATTTAAAAATTTAAATAGGTATTTCTTTAAAATAAGTCATTAATAAAATATTTTGGACAGAGCAGGGAAAAATGAGAAAAGAGCATTGGTTGTAGAAATAAAGCGAGGCGGAGCAGGTGGGTTTGGTGTGGTGCGGGTTTTGAGAGAATCGGGGCAAAGTCAGTTGGAAGTGAGTGTGGGTAATGATTAAAAGGAAACAGGGCGGAGATAAGTTTTGTTTAACCCGATCTAAACTCACTCTGTTACCATCGAGTGCACCAAAAATTATCACGTGAGAAGCACATGAGATAAGCACAAATGCCCGCATTTAAAATATCTCGTCAAAGATTGGTAAGCTATCTCGTTGTACTATATATATATATGTAGAGCAAGGAAGCTCTCAATAATAGCGACTTTTGGAATTTGGTTAGAGGATAACCCTGACTACATTTATGGGCCCCTATTTGAGATTTAATTGTTTGCACTCACCCATGCCATTAGTAATTCATGATCTCATCAATTGAGAGGTAATTTTATGCAAAAATAAAAATTTAGTCATATTTTGCTCGATTTGAAATTCATTCGATTTTTTTCTAGCTCTAAGTTAGCTCATTCAAAATAAAATCGGTTTAACTTGCAATCTGCTCGATATATGTATAAATAAATAAATAAATATATATATATATATATATATATAGAGAGAGAGAGAGAGAGAGAATTTTTTAAATATATATAGAATATTTCACATAAAAGAAAAAAATATTAGAAACATATGCATTAAAATTTAAAATTAAATTTATAATAATATATTTTAATATATTTAATATAAACAATGAATATTTCTATAGTAAAGAATAGTTTATAATTAGGCTCGACTCAACTCGAACATTGACTTGAAATCAAAAGAATTTTATAAACTCAAATTAAACTCGATACAAAAAATGAAAATTTTAATTTCAAATTGTGCTTAGCTCACTTGAAATTAACTTGAAGCCTCCCTGTTTGGCGCAAGGACCAAAACAGGACCAAAATAGTATTAGTTTAAAAAATAACAACAACAATAATAATAAATAAACTATTTTAATTATTCTACACAAATTTTAATATAAAAAAATATTTTACTTCACATACTCAATAATTTTTAATAAAAATATAAATTTTATTTCACATCTTAGATCAAAATACTCGATTTGAATATTTTGGTCTAGAATATGAAATAAAATTGATATTTTTATTTTAAATTGTTGAGTATGTAAAGTAAAATAATATTTTTTATATTTGAATTTGTGTAGAATGATTTAAAAAATTTATTTATTATTATTATTGTTGTTTTTAAAATTAGTACATTTTTGGTTCTGTTTTGATCATGTTTTGGTCCTCACGCCGAACAGGGCAAATCAAATGTCAACAAAGCTGATCACAGTTGGAGGAAAAAATAGCGTGTTCGATCGGCACCTAAATGGTTCAGGAGCCGAACAATGGGGTGCCACATGTGCGCAGCAGGTGCGTCGTGACACCGAACCGTTCGGGCGCCGAATCGAAAAATTGCTCCAATTGGAGGCATGTTAGCAATTAAGAGCATATATAGCTACCAAAAATGCTCTCCTAGCTCATTCATGTCCTATGAAACCTCAAAAAATAGAAGGTTCTCGCTCTTTCACAGATCAAATTAACAGATATAAATACCTAAAAAAATAATAATTTAAGCTCAAGATGTAAATACTTTAATTAATTTCTCTACCAACTAGAAGTCATAACTCAACCCAACTAATTAGTCAATAAAAACGAGGATGAATTAGAGTTGACTAAGAAAACTCTTCGTATTCCTAATGACTTATCTCATCTACTCTCTAACAATCTCACGTAATTTTTCACTAAATTTAGAATTTGTATAGGTCAAAATTAATTGCCTTTCTTAATTTAATTGTTTTTCTGTTGACATCAAAAATCTGTAAAAAATCAGAGAAGAGTTTTTTTTTTCATGGAAATCGGCTAAGCGAAAAACCACAGCACGAATCTGTTAGTGGCTCTTTTGAACTTTGCTAGAGAGCAGTGTTTTTTACTGAGAAAAGTAGGCTGTAGTTAGCCTTTTATTTAAGAGAAGGGATAAGAGAAAGTAAAATAGGATCTGACCTCTCTTTTTTCTTATTACAATGCGATTTTATAGCTCAAGCTTGTCTCTGAGTAGTCATTTCAAGGAGATGGCTTAGAGCGGTCACTTTAAATTAAGGAATGACTTCCGTCTCTGGCTTTACTCTAATGATGACTGTTAGCTCAGAACATTGTGGCTTTGCTTATTGTACGGAACATACAGATCGTACATGTAGACCATTCTTTTTAAAAACAGCATGGAGGCCTTAGTTTTGTACTTGACTATGCGAGCAGTTTGGCATGGGTGTTCGTCAAAGGCTGTTCGTCGATGACCTTTCGTCATATGTTCGTCGTCGAATTTCCCTTATGCTCTTGCTATGTTGACCTTAACGTGTACGCTCCAGATCTGCTGGTGCGGATTGAGGTGCAATATTTTTCTTGTCATATTTAATTATGGCTTTACGAATGTCAAAGTGGTAAATAAAATAAAATAAAATGATCATAGAGTAAATGTAAATTACCTGTTCATATTTGCCAGTTATAGTGCGATGTTCGTAGCTATGAATAAAAGGTGGCAACATATGTAAAAACGAGAAAAAAAAATTGTATTCCACCAGCACAGCTTAGACCTTATTATATATATTTCTGATCAATGTACATTTTTGATATATATATTTTATCGAGGTAATTTCATACGGAATCCTAAACATCCGATCGAGTACCTCCTGCACTCGTTTGGTTCGGACTTTTTTTCAGCACAACACAAATTTTAACTATAAAAACTAAATTTATTTCACATTCAATACAAATACGAACATTAGAATTAACTTTATTTCACATTTTTCTTGTTCAAAATTTAACCCTCGAACCAAAAGGGTCATATTTTCCATGCAGATCTATAAAAGTTAAGTTGTCATTTTAAAAGATTAAAAACACATTTTTAAGTAATAAAATATATTTAAATATTTTAAATTACTATTCTAATCTCAGCTAGCTTATATTTTTTTCTCTAGATTCTAATGAATAATAATAATTTTTAATATTTAAACATATATTTTAAATTTTTTAAAATAATAATTTAACGATCAAAGTTAATGAAATATGTTAAAAAAGACTCATATAGAAAAACTTTTGAGTAGAAAGGACCGGTTTGTTTTCATTTTTGCGAGCCTACGTGAAATCATAAATTTATTCCAACAAAAATCAAATTAAAACATTCCCTGTTTGGCGCGAGAACCAAATCAGGACCAAAGTGATACTAATTTGAAAAACAACAATAATAATAATAAATAAAATTTTTTAATCATTCTACACAAATTCTAATATAAAAAAACATTATTTTACTTCACATACTCAATAATTTTTAATAAAAATATATACTTTATTTCACATCTTAGACCAAAATATTCGAATCGAGTATTTTAGTCTAGGATGTAAAATAAAATTATATTTTTTATTGAAAATTATTAAGTATATGAAGTAAAATAATATTTTTTTATATTAGAATTTGTGTAAAATGATTAAAAAATTTTATTTATTTATTATTATTATTATTGTTTTTTAAATTAGTATCATTTTGGTCCTGATTTGATTCTTATTTAGTCCTCGCGCCAAACAGGGCCTAGGTTAGATTCTATTATATTTACATCATACAAGTTTATACTATAAATTGATATTGAAATTGATCGAGTTAATTTGGGTTACACTAAAATAGACCCATATACATTAATCAAATCTGTTCATAATTTTGATCAATATATTAAAAAACAGTTAAAGTTTTCTTTTTCTTGATATTAAAAATAATTAAATTTGGTAGCAAATTGAAGTATAATTGAAGTTTGACCCCACATGCAACACATTTTAATTTCAGTGCATCATTGCTGACTTATCAATGAATAGAATCCAAGGAGAGTTCAGAGCTGTTAGCTCATCATAACTAGCCCATAAAATAGTCAACGTTGACCCTCTCTTCCTCTCCTTCTTCTTCCTCCTCTTCCTTCATAATATAGTATTATTATTAATTTATCATGTAAACTTCTTATATTTAGGTCCCTAGGGATCATTTAGTTCAAACTTTTTTTAACTCGATGAAATTTTAATTTTAAAAATTAATTTTATTTCACATCCATCCCAAATAAAAATATTAAAATTAAATTTATTTCATATTTTATATACTTTCAAATATTAAACTAAATTTTTTTTCTATTAAATCTATAAGATAACTTTTTTTTTCTTATTCAAAATTCAACTCTCAAACCAAAGGAGGCCTTAGAGTTCAATGATCAGTATATCTTGGTGAGGTCCACATTTATTAATTATTACTCACACTTTGGTCCTAATTGTTAAGATATAAGTTGAAGGCTATATAGATATATATTTTCATAATTATGTTGTGGTTGAAGCTGCTATATATAATACTAGGAAAAAAAATTAGAATATTAATCATATTAAAAACCTACAAAAAAGTAGTCATCCATATTTATAAGAATCTATTGCAAATTTTATTTCCTTTAAGCCAAGAAGGTCTCAAGATTTTAATATATATATATATATATATAAGTCTAGGGGGCATTATAAAGTAGGTTAATATATTTTAATATAATAGTAATAATATTAATTTCTCTTTCATACTTCATGAAAGTCATTTTTACTAAAGATTTATC
The DNA here is from genome assembly GCA_002786265.1 of Apostasia shenzhenica. Taxonomy (NCBI): domain Eukaryota; kingdom Viridiplantae; phylum Streptophyta; class Magnoliopsida; order Asparagales; family Orchidaceae; genus Apostasia; species Apostasia shenzhenica. The sequence goes on from KZ451982.1 coordinate 771,120, forward strand.
ATGTGAGAACCTTTTTTGAACAATTTGATTCATTATAAATATTTTTTGCTTTGGCTCAATAATCTTTAAGATTTTAAAACATATCGACTGGGCGTTAATCTTATTAGCATTTATACCCGACCTCTCTCATGTGCTTAAACGATATGACGTTTTATTTATGATTATATACTTCAGCTTCAACTCATAATTTTTTGTTTATATTTTGTAATGTTTAAAATTTAAATGTAAAATGGTGATCATGTGGTAATATCAGTCAAATTTTAATGTTAAAATAAATAGAATGACACACTAGTTTGATAATTTATTCTAACAAAGAACCTAAATGCAATTCTGTTTATTTAAAAAAATATGAATACAATATTTATCAAGTTAAATGAATATGGCCTCATATATATGTTTTAATTAGAGATATTTAAAATTCTTTTAAATAAAAATCAAATAAAAAATTATTTTAATATTATAATATGTAATAAAATTATATTAATATTGAAAATTATATTATATATGAAATAAAATTTAATTTTTATATTAAAATATATCAGGATGAGAAATAAAATTATTTTTTAAAATTACAATTTATGTAAGATATAAAATAAATGTTATTTTTAATATTTAAATTTATATAATATGAAATAAATATTTTTTGAGTAATTTGACAATTCTAAAGTACTAACCAGGCCTATAATTCATTTTTTTTGGCCAACTTCCCTCGCCTTTATTAAAAAAAAAAAGAAAGAAGACGACAAATTTCTAGCCTTCAAATAGAAATTAAAACATATCAAATATCTCTATTTTTTATTAATTTCTTTCTTTTATTAATTAGTATTAATCTCCCAGTTATCTTAAACCATTAATTATACGTCAAATAATTAATCAAGATGATTCATGAATAATAATCAAAGCTTAAGGTGTCATTAAAATGCATAAACTAATAAAAAAAATCCATATATTCATCGGTATGCCATTAACTTAATTAGATATTCACAGATATTAATTTCATGTGTGAGCGCAGGCTGATGGCTGCTTGGTATATATTCTAATGCAGGAAAGACAAGAGGAAAACGAACTCTCTGCTTCTCTCCTCCCCCATCTCTTCTTCTTTCTCTTCATTCTTTTAATATAAAATCCTCCTCCCCTTTAAACTTTCAACTGTGGAAAAAAAAACCCATTGAGGAAGAAGAAGTAGCTAGAAGATTTCTTTAATGGGTCGAGCTCCCTGCTGCGACAAAGCCAACGTGAAGAAGGGCCCATGGTCGCCGGAGGAAGACGAGAAGCTCAAGACTTACATAGAGAAGAACGGCACCGGCGGCAATTGGATCGCCCTCCCCCAGAAGATCGGTATGCTTTAATTCCTCATACCTTCACCACGGTTACTCGATCTGTCAAAATCTCATCTTGCGCGCCGGTACATCAGGGCTGAAGAGGTGTGGGAAGAGCTGCCGCCTCCGGTGGCTGAACTACCTCCGGCCGAACATAAAGCACGGCGGCTTCTCCGAGGAGGAAGACAACATCATTTGCAGCCTCTACATCACCATTGGAAGCAGGTACTTCAGTATTTTGGTCTTCCTCTGTAAACATTTCTCTTTTCACAAGGTTGGAATATTATTTAATTCACACATCATAACCTCTATGCTTAAACTTTTGTTTATTAATCCCTGGCTAGAGATTTAAGTTTGTATCAAAATTACAGATTTTAAATTCAAATTATAGCGATTTTTTTTAAAAAAAAATATTCCATCAATTACAGATGGTCGCTGATCGCCGCCCAGCTGCCGGGGAGAACCGATAACGACATCAAGAACTACTGGAACACGAGACTGAAGAAGAAGCTGCTCGGCAAGCAGAGAAAGGATCATCATCATCACGCCCGCCGGCCGTCAAAGCAGGAAAATGTCAGCGGCGCTGGCGCGGGAGGCATCTACTGGCCGGAACCGGCTTTGCCGGCTTATGCCGCCGCCCAAACCGAAGGCGGGATGCCGGTCAAGAGGCTCCTGATGAAGCTCAGCGGAGACGGAGGGATTCCCCCTTCGCATGCACCTGATCACCACCAGCTTCACCATCATGCCTATGAAGCCAATGCAAGCTTTACTTCCTCTTCAGCCCATGGCAGCTCCTTCAGCTTCTCCACCGAGTTTGACGAAATGTTGGGATGCAATCAGGCTAAGCTGGAGGAAATGGATTCCTTCTTTGGGGTAACCGGAGCATCGTCGGAGTTCACCGGGCTTTTCGGTGCTCCAGAAGCTTCTCCGACGTATCCTCTGGTGGCTGCCGCGGCCACAGCAGGCTACCATTATTCCATGCAACAGTATGCATTTGAATTTTGAAGTGCTAGCATGCACATCTCATGAGCATATAATGAATGTTGAATTGGTGTACATGGTGGTCTACTGTAAATTTCTTGATAAATAATTGAGGTATTGGATTTCTTAGCTGTATGAGCAATCAATAATCTCTCATTAATTAGGGTTGTTAATTTGTATTTGTATTTCATGTGATCAATTTACTTGATTTCCTAAGTGTGGTTGCATATATTGGTACATTATACAACATGCATTAATAGATAAAGTCAAGAATACACAAATTTATCTGAAAAATTCCTAATATCTGGTAAAATTTCATAGGTAGAAGAGAAAGTTAATGTATCAAATAAAGTGTGTACAAGGAGGAACTACAGCTACGTACAAATTATTCAGAATACCGACGCATTAACAAATAAAGTAATTTATATAGAAGTAATAAACCCTAAAATCGAGACTCGATCAAAATAGAATAGGTCCATACCCTCACACCCCAATGAGAGTAGTAGTGGGCTACTATTCTCGTGCTTATTGATCTGATCTCTCTGCTACTACCACCTGATTCCAAAATCTAATTTTTGTATTTTTTTTTCTCAAAATTATTGTACCGTGAGCTTTTCGGGCTAGACCAAATAAAATTTGGGTAACCAAACACTAACATCTCTGAGAAGAGTGGGCCTGTTCATTGTCTTAAAAGGGTTTTCATCCATGCATGTGAGTTTTCTTGTAAGTAATATACAGTAATTTTACCAGTTGGAGTGCACTACAAGTAAAAGATGGGATTGACAGCGTTGGCAAAAGGGTTTTCTAGTTCTAGGTAGCTATAAAGATGGGGACCTCAAGATGTCATTGCTGCCTCCTATTGAGATTTATCTTGTAATATTCAGCCAGACAAGGATTAGTGGAGGATCTCCTTCACTTCCTTGAGATTGTCTCTCACTGCTAGGAATTAATGAGTTTATTCAATATATCTCTTTAAGTTCATTGGAATTTTTATGTCAATAGGATGAGAACTTTGGATTAAAATGTGCAATTGAAGGCTTTTTAGACAAACTTTATGTGTCTGGCAGCAGGTAATCTCCCCCATGCCTGCATGTTCTTCAGCCATTGCGTCAAGAGTCTTTTGGAGTTTTTTATGAGTGAAATTCTCAGGGTAAATGTATGGTGTATTGCATGCTATTGCATTTATTCATGTAATACCGTTATTAATCCTATAATGTTAGTATAGTTAAAATAATATCAAGATTGATACGTAGTAATTCAAACTGTTATATATATCTGGATAATGGTAATGTTAATCTATTTGCATTTTGATCTTTGGTATTGGATATGCATGCCACAATAAGTTGATGAATGGCGATGCATGTATATATCCAAACTAAGTGAAAGTCAATTATATTGTGTTTGTTCTAGCTATGCATAAAATATGTTTCGAATCACACCATAATCTTGCCCATGCATGCATGCACAATCATAATATGATAGAGAAAAAAACTTTTTTTTTTAGGAGAGAATGATCACAGTTCTAGTTGAACCTAACACAACTCAATCTTTGCTCGTCTCAGTTTGATTTGTGTTCTAGCTAGCTCATGTAGACATGCATCAAGATGGCTCGAGCTTTAATCAAGTAGTTAACTCAAACCTTTCAAAGAATTTAAATAAAAAAAAAATTAAAAATAAAAAGTTCTTCTTCTTCTAGGATTTGAAATTGTGTCGACCTAACATGTACACACACATATATCCTAACCACAATTAACACTTACATTCAAGTAATAAATAATTATATTAAATCAATAGCTATGTTATTTATATTTAAAAAATAAACATCGATCGAGCCAAATTTGATGTGATCCTACAATGACCTGTGGCTCAGCTTAATAAACTAGAGTCAAGCTAGCACGATTCAAGAAGCTAAATATCGATTCTTCAAACATCAAGCAATTATCAATCTTCAAACCATACTCTCACCCCTACCCAAAGATTCTTATCTTAAGACTTTATCGCTCATCCCCTACTCTTCCGACTCTTTCTACTCGACGATCATACATACATATATACTATACCTCTACATACATTTATGTGTGTGTGTATAATATTTTGGTGTGGATAATTTTGTCAATATGTGATGTAAACTCCTACCAGCTTTGAAAATGGCACAGTGCTGCTGTTTCTTTCCCAAATCTCTCTCCTCAAAAAAAAAGTTGACAAGGAGGTAATTTTGAGTCAGCTATATACGGTATGATATTACATGATTTTATTATATTAATTTGAAGGTTGGAATACGCTGACTTGTAATCATTTTTTAGAAATTAATTAGTACTCGTGTTTTTAAATAATCAATATTTTTTTCTCCTCCCCTTCAATTAATTATTATACTTTATTTAGAAAAGAGAAAACTTATCTATCCCACTTAATTAATAAGAAATTCAAATCACACATAACTTTTCTTTCTTCTTTTATATCAAATTAATGCTTAAGTTTTCTGAGATGTTTGATTCCATTAAAATGTCTGATCTTATAATAGGCATTTCCAGCTAAGTCATGTGGAGAATCATTTACATGCATGAAGATATATAGGATATATACAGATCATCAAGTTGAAATCAAATCTTAAGGCACATGGAAGAACTGATATAGCACCAAAGAATATTTTAGAAGAAAATGAGTAATATATATAATGTTATGCAGATCATTACCTTAAAGCTTAGCCCATTTTTCTATGGGGATCACTACTCATATGGATAAGAAGATAATCAAAGAGAGCATGCTGAAGAAAGATGCTTAAAAAAGTTTAACTGGTGTGGTAGAACGATGATGGATTAGTTGCTAAAATGTATTAGCCATGAACTTTTAGCAACGACGCGTGTAGTATCATCGAAGACTTTATAAATTAAAGGCTGAAGCTCCGAGCCTGGGACTTTTCAAAGATCCTTTGAGACATTTAACCCAAGTCCATGGAACAAACTAAGGTGTGGCAACCTTGATTGAAGAACGGTCATTGTTGAAGTTTCAACAAATCAAGATTAGCTTCTGCTGATCAGAAGATCAAAATCAAGTAGTCATGTATTTTCATAAACCTCGACATAAAGAAGATTTTGGACATTTTGATGGGAAGCAAAGTACCAAAGTCAATGAGAAACATAGTTTTTAATGAGATTTTTTGCTAAACTCCTTATGAAGAAGAATTAAGTTTTTAAATAAGCAGTTTTTAAAGAGATCAGGTGTCTGATTTCGAGGAGATGTCTATATTCCAAAGGGTTGTGGGAAGATATTTCCTTGGGTTAAATTTGACATGAGTTTTTAGAAGTTTAAATAATCTCAAACAGTTATAGGAAGTGGCCACAAAGACCTGCAAGCAATTATAGAACAGGAGTGATGTCAGTCCACAACTAAATAGATAGAATGGATGTTTGCATTGATGCAACATGCAAGATAATTCTTGGGATCAGATCATCATACCAAAAAACTAGTACATTAAGCATGTAGAGTTATTACGTACGTGGCTATTGCTCCTAATTAAGGGAGACTCTACCGAAGTGAAGCTAATCAGAGGTCAATTGTGATGAGTATTAGAAGATCATCTCTAAGAGGCACTTTAAATCTTTGTTTGGTTAGAAGTTAGATTAACCATGATTACTTTTAAAATAATTTAAAAATAATAAAATTTTTATTTTTTCATCCTTAATATATAAATTTTAATATAAAAAATCACTTTATGTTATATTCTATATTATTGTTAATACATCAATCAATTTTATTTCATATCTTATACAATACAAAAATAAGTCATGTCCAAACTATCCTTCTCATCAAATAGTGGGTAAATTCAGTGGTATTGATCAGAAACAAAATTATGTGATCTAGTCTTCTATTTCTTTCATTGTCATAATAAGAATAAAGAGAGCTCTCTATCTTTATCTAGGTAGTTTCAAGCAAAAACCTTTATAATTACTTGGTGAGCCATCAAAGAAAGAGTCACATCTAATCTAAACTTTACAACTCTAGTTGCTAGAGTAATGAAAATAATGAGTTTATTGATATCTCATATTCAACTGTTCTAAAAAAATTCAAATTTGGAAGTTTGGCCATGAAAATAACTATGTAAGTTTCAATATATCGATCGAAGGTCCGAACACCATCCAATCAATTGTCGGATCAGCTTTGTCCGATTCTTCCATTCCACCAATTGATGGTCTGATCAATTCTTCAAATCGTATTTTGTAGTCTCTGATGACTTCTAAGTTTCTTCCCCAAACAAACAATTTATCGAATGGATATTTTTATGCCAGACAATTTTTTCCGACAAATAGACAATTTGATCCATCATTGTCTCGGATCATGCATGTTTCTAAGTTCTTCAATCAATCTATTTTCCAAGGCAATGGTAATATTGAGGAAGATCGTGGCTTCACACACCTCTTCAATCTCCTCCTAGAAATTAGTTATTGATCTTCGCGAAACAATATGTACGTACACTCCCCTTAATTTATGACCAACTTCTTTAGCAAATTGGTCATCTCTTTATTCAGTTTGGTGCGATACCGTCTCCTCAACAATCAACATAAAATCGGTTGGGCACCTACTTTAATATTATAATAAGCTGAGAGAAAGAGCTCTCTATTGCAATGAGAACCACATTGCTGAAGGGTTTTCTATATAAGAAAAGGAGCTGTTTTAATTTGGTGTCAGCAGTGACATCAAACAGTTGACTTCATAAATTATATTTTAAAATATATATAGACTATAATTGGCCGCAGCCACGATTAAACTTTACATTTCAAATTGGAACAAATTAAATTCAGAATATATACAATCATATAGCTCATGATAATTTAAAATTTATGAAAAAAATCATGATGGTAATATTTAAAAATTTGTATCATGTTAGCAATTGTTCCTAAATTTCAAATATCGATGACTGTGGATTTTTTTTTACATAGTTTCTTGTTTTTCTAAGCATTCTATTTTTCATTAATTTTTCTTTTCATAAAATGCCTAAGGCTCTCTTTGGCGTGATGATCAAAATAGTACTAGTTTAAAATAATAATAATAATAATAATAATAAATATTTTTTTAATCATTTTATATAAATTTTAATATTAAAAAATATTATTTTATTTTACATATTTAATATTTTTTAATAAAAATATAAATTTTATTTAATTCAAATACTAGACCAAAATATTCAAATAGGCCTAATCTGAAACTTAGTTTAATGTTATATGTATGTTAGGGGACCATAAGTTCAATACTATATATATATCTTGATATTTATATTATTTTAATGAACATCATCTCTATGTTTATATTATCTCCAAAATTTCATTTATTTAGTTCAATAATATTATTACATAACACAATAATAATAGAGAATTAATCCCAACTCACCTATTTTCACTGCAAATAGGTAAAATGATATCACATAATTTTGGGTGGTATCAAAATATCTCATAGGGACATGTTTAGTTCAGTATCATCTTTATATTATCATATAATTTATATATTATTTTTTGAGTAATAATTAATTTTATAATTTGTTAAAATAATTTTTATAAATATTATTAAATTAAATACTTTTTTTTATAAATAACAAAATATAATACTAAAATAACATTGAATCAAATGCCCCCTGTTCTAATTATTCAATCACGGATTAGCTCATCGATCTAATTGGATGTCAAAATCAAATAACTTGATTGATCTGATCAACTAATTTATTCGTACGGTTCTTACTATTTAATGATGCTGATATATAGTCAATAGTCTAAAATTAATACAAATATAAAAGTTGGCCCTCTTAATTAATTGACAATGTACAAATATATATATATATATGTTTATACATTAATTTACACATATCTAATTAATGCTATTATTTTCATTAACATAATCTTAGCCACATGCAAACGATAAATATGTTGATCATATGCACAAATTAATATATTAATTTTAATGTAGCTAAGTATTTATATACATATATCCAACAAAATTAAGGCAACTAAAGTTTCAAACACAGTTAGCCCTTCCCTAATTAAACCCTAGAAATTAACTTAATTAACTAGCATTAGAAGTCATTAAATACTCCAAATCAATGACTTTGATCAAATATAAGTTAAAGAATTAATATCCCTTGTAGTAAAAGTCCCATGCAGAACGTCAAATTTTCACTAATCTTTAATTAATTAAGCATGCATGCCGTAGACTCTTCACCATAATTAATTAGCTGATTAGTCTCTAATTATGGTTGCCTTCACTAATCTCTCCTTTAATTATATTCACCTAAACTCAACAGTTCTCCACATTATAACCTGAAAGTCTCGTACAATAATTAATTTATTATAGAATTAATTACTTCTGAGTACCTGAGTCTCAAGTGGCCGGTTAATTTATGCATTTTTTCAAACCAAACACTGTAGCTAGATTCGATTTAAATTGCATAGTTTTTTTTTTCAACATAATTAGATAAATTTATCATTTTTTTAAGTATAAGAAATAACAATCAAGATATCATAAAATAAAATCTAAAATATTGATTATAAAGTCGATAATAACGCAGTCTCTCTCCTTCCATAACATATGATCAAACACCCAACTCATAATATAAGAAGATTTAATTTGCAAAAGAGACGTACGGATCGGTTTTGGTCTAATTCACGGATCAAACGATAAATCGAACTTAATTGTGTGGTTTATTTTTCAAGCCGAACCAAAATTTTAGGATGGTGTGATTTTGATGATTAGGATTTCAGATTTTGTTTGAGTTATAGTCTATTTATGTACAGCCCTACAAAAGAAGAATGAGGCTTAAGATGGTGGAAGAAAGGGGAGGATGAACAAATAATTAATGACAAATTAAATGGAAGGACCTATATATAAATTGTTTCAGAGTACTTCAAGATTGTAATTATTTAAAATAAAAAATTTAGGACCAATGTGCAATTGATGCCTCAGAAATTATTGCGTTCGGACTGCGTAACACGTCGTTTTTCCGGTAGCTAGTTGCCGTGCGACGCGTTGCATGCGGGTCCCACATTCACCGCTCCCAACTAACGGCGAGGTTTTTTGATGCCGTTTGCTCGAAAAATCCGGTCGCTCTCGCCTCGCCTTGCTACCAGAGCACCGCCGCCCGTCCAACGCAGCCAACGCAGATCCGGTCACTGTTTAGCCCATGGACGCCATTATCGGGCTGAAGATCTCTCCGCAGGTGGAGGCAATCTGCTTTGCTGCGTCTGTCGCTCACGTTTGGGGTCATATGTATCACATATGTAGTACATTTGGGGTCATATGTAGCACATACGTAGCTATTTTTCCATGCTGACGTAGTATTTGGGGTCATATGTATCACATACGTAGCACATTTCGGGTCATATGTAGCTCATACATAGCTTTTTTCCATGCTGACGTAGTATTTGGGGTCATATGTATCACATACGTAGCACATTTGGGGTCATATGTAGCACATACGTAGCTTTTTTTCTATACCGACGTAGCATTTGGGGTCATATGTATCACATACGTAACACATTTGAGGTCATATGTATCACATACGTAGCACATTAGGGATTTGAGTTCACCAAATATCCCCCCAAACACAAGCAACAGAGTTAAAAAAACTCACCGTTAGTGTGTAGCGTGATGGTGGGACTGCATGCAACGCGTCGCACGACAACTGGCTTCCGAAAAATTGATGTGTTACGCAGTCCGAACGCAATAATTTCTCCCCCTCTAGGCCTGAACATAATTAATTTGAAGGGTAAATTGCATATTCACTATTAGTTATCTACGAAACCATGCAAGACCTACATGAGCTTATCTAAGTTTTCGAGACCTACAAAAGAGAACTCTATCTCTTAGGGACTTTGATGCATTTTACTCAATAAAGTTATAATAAATATTAATGACAAAGACTGTCACTTATTTCATCTTATATTAAAGTGAGTCTTCCCTTCATCAAAGCCACAATTATTAGCAGCAGCCTCCTCCTTTCCTTATTAAATTCCACTATCATATCATGAGCCCCACATTAATAAACAATGGCAACTAATTAATCAAATGATTAATTAACTAATTATGTACTAATTTAATTATGGTCTCTCACTGCATGCGTTAATTATTCCAAATCCAAGGAGAAAAAGTTCCACAGTGAGTTGTCAAAAAAGAGGATTAAGAATGGCTATAATTATAATGGTGGATAAGTTGGATTATTATTTAATTAATTGAATTAAAGATGGGTTAAGGGAGCCACGACAAGCACTGGGTGGGCCTATTAGCCTTTAATTAGGTGAAGGAGGGCACTAATTAGGATTTGTTGGAGACCAGAAGGAGAAAGAAAGGGAGAGAAATGGTCATAAGATTCCCAATTTTTGAGACTAGGATTGCAAACAAGTCGATTTTGGAACGAATCAATTTAAACTTAAAATCAAAATCTTCGAGTTTGAGTCGAGTTTCGACTTGAGTTGATTAAATTTATTCGATTTTAAGTTCACTTTTGAGTAATTGATCCTTAATTAATTATAAATTTTGAAAATTATGTAAATATGGATTATATTAGTTATGCCATAAAAGAATATTGGTTTGATGTGATAGTATTGGAATATAATACAAAAGCATTAGTCCTTCCTATTTAATTTTGTATTTGATTACAAAAAGCAGTTTTTGTCCATAAAAACTGCATTTTTCATAATTAAATACGATAAAAAAGAGAAATATCATTTCGTATTCAAAATACGATAACAATTGTTAATGTGAAAAAAATTACATTTAATTACGAAAATCTACTTCTCGGAGAAAAAGCTATATTTTTGGCGGACATTCATTTTGTATTCAAGTACGAATATGATTTGTTTAAGGGAAAAAATTTTGTATTTAATTACAAAAATGCATTTTTATAATTAAACATGAATTTTCTCTCTAACAATACTTTATGCATATAGGGCCCATACTGCCATGTGGCTATATCTTATTGGACGTATATACATAGTAAATCTATATAAGAATTTACAATAACCATAAAAAATATTTCTAAATATTTACAAATAACAATGAGTTTGAGAATGATAGTATTTTAAAAAAAATTTAAATTATAAAATGTTCTACGTTTGAGAACCTTTATTTCGTGAAACTGTACACAATAGAGAAAGGGAAATAACAGCTTCTTTTAACCTGGAGATTGATAGCCCAACTAAAGTTGGGTGATTTAATCAATCCTTTTCATCTTTAGAACTATTTTCACTATCAACTTTAGCAATTATCAGGTCTTCTTCATCAACTTTTTTTTTTTTTAAATTGCAATGCCATAGAATTACAATAAAGAAACTACAAGTGTGCAAATATCACTAAACATCCAATTTGAAAATGTTACAAAATTCATTGATACGGAGCTATTCATTTTCCAGCAAAAATCACCTAGCGTCGCATAGTGCACAAAAAAGTCAACCGCACTATTAACGTTATGCTGTATATAACTAACTCTGTAAGCAACAAACCATAATAAAATATTCACAATATTATCTAGAACAATATCCGGATCCTCAACTGCTTTCCCATCCTGCAAAAAAGAACCGCAAAAAATAAACACAAAAAAGCACATACGCAAACAATATACATATCTCTACGGGTTTGTTTGTTTGTAGGGTTTAATTTAATAAGGTTAACATTAAATTTGGATAGAATTTTTTTATTAAAAATTATGAATAATGTAAAATAAACTTAATTATTATATTAGAATATGTGAAGGATGTGATATAAAATTAATTATTATATTGAGATATATGAGAGATGTGATATAAGTTAGTTATTATTTTAGTAATGTATGTAGGATGTGAAATAAAGTTATTTTTTAATATTAATTTTATGTGTAATGTGATATACCTGTTTAAAATTAAGCCAGATTAATTTTTAACTTTCAAACAAATAGAGCCGTAGGTCATGTTACTCCTGAAGCTGAAATTGACCTCCAAGCTACAAAAGAATGGGCCAAAGCCTCTACACACTGCTTCCAACAGCCCATGAACATTCAGGTTAGCCAGACTGTGATCTAACTGGTTCGGGACATTGTTAATTAACGTTTTCCAAATAATATAATAGTGTTTTTCAATTTCTGAAAAGAAAATCAGAAATAATAGCATTCTCATATTATGGTGTAAATGACTAATTAATTACCTCTCACTTGATGAGAAAGTTAAACAAAAAAAAAATTTGCTACTACTACAGCAGAAGCGATGGGAGACTTTATAGCTTCCTTTTCTTGTTTCGATGACACAGAGTGGCGTAGGGGCATGTCCCTCCCACTCGATTTTTGTGCGATCCTCAACGAGGATCGAATCTTTTGTACCTGATGTATCTTTTTACTGTTATAGTATTATAGGCTACGGCCGAATTTCAAAAAAAAAAAAAAAAATTGCAAATCCACCACACCTATAGCCAATACCGAACCGTTTGGTCCACAACTAAATATAGATCACTAGCTTCCGCGTGATATCACGGAACAATTTTTAGGTTCGGAGCCCTAAATCATTCGACATCAATCAGAGGGTGCCGCGTGTTCATCGGCCTACTCATGCCTGCCAAAAATTTCTCAATATCAAGGGCTTCACATCCATTTTCATACATTTGTACTTTGCACATGCAGTGAAGCAAATTGGCTCATGATGAAGTGATTAGAGAAGTAAAATATTTCAAATCCATGGCTATATGGCTTAATCTCGAGAGGTGAAAAGGATAATAGCTTTCATATGCATAACGATGCGAAAAAAAAGGTATTCATCTAAAGAAACATACAACATTAACATCCTTCAACAAAAAAATTTGGACAAGCATCGATTCTGAGAAAACTAGTAAACAGTTTGTTAAGGCCCTGTTTGGCACGAGGATCAAAACAGGACTACAATAGTACTAGTTTAAAAATAACAATAATAATAATAAATAAATTATTTTAATTATTCTATATAAATTTTAATATAAAAAATAATATTTTACTTCACATACTCAATAATTTTTAATAAAAATATAAATTTTATTTCACATCTTACATCAAAATACTCGATTTGAATATTTTGATCTAGAATGTGAAATAAAATTGATATTTTTATTTTAAATTATTGAGTATGTAAAGTAAAATAATATTTTTTATATTTGAATTTGTTAGAATGGTTTAAAAAATTTATTTATTATTATTATTTTTTTAAATTAGTACTATTTTGGTCCTATTTTGGTTCTCGCGCCAAACAGTAAATCTCTAATTGCAAACCAACCTAAAAGCTTATAGGTTATAACCTGAGAATAATTTTGTACCCTTGCATACCCCTTCACATACTAGCTAGTAGGCCTCGTTTGGTTCGAGTTTTTTTTTAGACAAGAGATCAAAAAAAATATTTTATTTTTAAAATTTAATGAAAGAAAATTATTTTAATATTATAAAGTGTGTAAAATGTGAAATACTTTAAATTTTGATATTCATATTTGTATTAGATGTGAAATAAAATTAATTTTTATAGTTGAAATTTATGTTGGGTAAAAAATCTGACTCCAACCAAACGAGAGAAATTGCAACCGAAAATAATGAGTTAACTAATGCTGAATTGTTTCATAATATCATGAAAAAGAAATATTAGGAATATTTTTATGACATATTAGTGAATAAATAAATTGCATAATTTTATAACAGAAATTTAAAATTTTATTTTATGTATGAGCGACGGCAGTGAGGCAAAGTGAATTTGCATTAAATGCTTTTATACGAAACAAAATATTCAACCATTCAGATTTTTTAAATTTTTTATTTTTTTATAAGCATTCAGAATTATTCAATCTTTGGAGAGAGAGAGAATAGAATTTTTATAGAAATTTAATGAAAATAACAAAAGAATTAATTGATATATTATATGTAACTTAGTAAATAATATGTTTAAAATTTAAAATAGTGAACTTATGTGATATTATTCTCTATACTTAAAATTCTTGATGTAATGTATCCTTTAAAAAATACAATATTTTTTTTTAAATGACTAAAAGAACGTATAGTTTAATGTTATCTTATATCGAATTATTTAAATATAAATTTTTATAAATTTATTTATATTTATCATCAAATTAAAATAATAATTATTTTTAAATAATATGACATAAAAATTTAAATAATATTGAATTAAATACTCCTAATTTTAATAAAAGCGGTTTAATGAAGAGACATAAAATTTCATTTTGTAAGTAAAGTAAGGAGGAGGGAAAAAAAAAAAAAAAAAAAAAGAGAAAAAGAAAGAAGGTGAAAAAAGAACCAGTGGAGAGTCTTGGGATGAAAATAATAATAATAATAATAATATTATTATTATTTTTATTTTTAATATGATAATATTAAATTAAATAAATAATAATTTAAATATTTAAAAAAGCATTTTGATTTTATATTATTTTAATATTATATTATGTTATCTATTTATTATTTTTTGAATTATAATTCTATAATTTTTTAAAAAAATATTTTAAAATATAATTAAATCAAATAATTATTATTTTTTAAATAATATAACATAAAATTAAAATAATATTGAACAAAACACCCATAAATAATGTTCATATTCAAATAAGAGATGAATATTTAGATTACTTAAATCAATTAGAAAGGAAAATAATACACCACATTAAAAAAAAAAAGTGCAGGACTAATCGATGCCAAATGGCAACAAGCCCCGTGCACAAAAAGAAGCTTGAGAAAAAAAAAATTGTATTTGAATATAAAAATTCACAACTGAACTTTCACAATCAAATACAAAAAATTTAGCAGCTGCACGTAAAAACTGAATTTTCATAATCATATGAAAATCTAAATTTTCGTAGTCAAAATACAAAAATCCAAATCTTATAGGAACATAATACAAAGCTTTGTGACATTCATATTGGCATTGGTGTAACGCAACGCTATTGGAGTACGATAATAAGACAATTTCCTCAATAATATCACTAAAACAATGCGATTGTATTGGAGTACAAAACAAATGGCATGCATCTTTCATAGTAGTAGTAATACTACACGATCGGATTGGAATATGATATAAAGCTTCGCACTATCTATAAAGACATCGGTGTGATGCAATAGTATTGAAGTACAATAAACAAATATTATTTCTCAATAATATCATTGAAATAATGTGATTGTATTGGAGTACTATACAAATAGCACGCATTCTGCATAATAGCACTAATAACATGTGACACTGTTGAACTACAATACAAACGTTTGAATCATTTATAGAGATATTAGTGTGACACAATTATATTAGAGTACAATATAAAAACAGTAGTCCTCTATAATAAATTTTGTATTTGTGCATAAAAACTAATTTTTTTGTAATCAAATAAATATCATTTCGTAGTCGAGTATGAAAATGAATTTTTATGTGAAAAAACTCATATTTGATTACGAAAATCTACTTCATGGAGAAAAACCTGGATTTTCTATGCACAAAGACTTAATTTTGTATACAAGCACGACTACGATCTATTTAAAAAAAAGATTTTGTAGTTAAGAATTTACTATAACCACAATATGACATTTCTAAATATTTACAAATAACACAATGCGTTGAAGAAGATAGGATTTAAGGAGCGTTTAGTTCGCTGTTATCTTGATGTTATGCTATGTAATCTGGATGTCATCTTTTGACTAATAATTTTATCATCTAATAGAAAATTATTTATATATATATCATTAAATCGAATAATTGCTTTCTTTAGTTAACATAACATAACATCAAGATAACATTGAACCAAATGCCTCCTTGAAGAAAATGTTTAAATTATGAAATGTTTTAAGTTTGAGAATCTTTATTCTGTGAAACTGTAGACAATAGAGAAAGGGAAGTAACAGCTTCTTTTAACCTGGAGACTGGTAGCCCACCTAATGTGGGGTGATTTAACCAATCCTTTTCATCTTTAGAACTATTTTCAATATCAACTTTAGTAGTTACAAGATCTTCTTCACCATATTCATCGTTGAGAAATTCAGCGATATCAGGTGGGAATTGACAGTAGGCTGATTGCAGTTGCTCCAAGATTTCCTCCATCCTCCTAGATTTTTCGTCTTCCCTATCCATGTCGATAATATCCTGACACCAACATCAAAACTTTTTAACCAAAAATCAAGAATCACAAATAAAGAAGCAAATAAGTTTCTCTTCCTAAATTATTCTACTAAGCACTCAATATGCATCAATGAAGTATGCAACCCATTGTTAAACGCAGTATTAGAAGCTCCGATCTATCAATCTAAAGCCTTCTGAGATGAATTACTCGTCCTTCAGGCCAAACAGGACCCCCCTTCTCTACCGAAAAGCCCGTCACCCTGACCACACCTTCCTTCTTCCAATCACTTCCATCATCAAACTCAATGATCCTTACAACGCCAATTTTGCCTCTTACTGATCGACAATCCTTCACCCTCAAACTTGAGTTCACAAGCTATCAACTTGGCTGAGACCTTGTTGCGAGATGCTGAATTGTGATGCGAATAGGCCACCTAAAGTTGAAGACTAATCTCAAACGAAGTGAAGGATATCTGCAGCCTCTAACCGCTTCATAACAAAGAGGTGACTTCTTAATAGCAACGTTGCACTAAGACCCACTTTGACACTATCCTAAAAGTAAGCAAGAAAATCAAGTGACACTATAAGGATGTTAAAACAAACCTGTGCAGAAAAGTTCTTGAATATCGGATGGAATCGCTGTCTGCAGTACTCATTGAAAAGAAGTGTTAATATCACAAGCGGAATAATAGAAGTTGATGATGATGGAGATTCTTTTATTCCAAAAACTCCAATAGCTATTATCTGTGCAAGCACAAGAGAAAAAATGGTTGTGTTGTGCACAATGGGCCACATTTCTCCCCCGGTCTCATATTTTGTGCAGTAGACGTTAACGATCTGCACAAAATCGTGTATACTTAGCACCATATGTTGCCAGAAACTTATATGAATAATGTTTGTAGATATCATTGGAGCTGCAAGGATACATTTTTCACAACTAATGTTTTCCATTATTTACATTGAATCTTTCTTGAAAATCAAAAACTATCAAATTGTGCTCTGAAGGTGACAAGGTCATTCAACAATCAAAAATATTTAAAATATGATTGGTGTATGGTAAACATTGTTCAAAAGGAACCGATATGTTGCATATAGAAGCATGAATCATCTAGCTAATGCAATATACTTTTCTGTAATATAGATAGCTGATGCAACATACTTTTCTGTAATATAGATAGCTGATGCAACATACTTCTCTGTAATTTAGATACACAAAGATTCATGCAATACAGATTGGAAACTCTTTTGGAGAATTTATCAAGGATTTAGCTAAAGGAGAGTTCTAAAATCCATAATTTTAAATGCTAAGATTGGTTAATAGAAGAAGCACACAAGCTTTTGAATGACAATAACGGAGCGCTTTTACTCAGATACATCAATTTATGAAATTAATGATGACATACATTAATTCTTGGTACTTGTGTTAATTCTTTGCTATAATGTTTTACAATAAAAAAGGAATTTATGTTCATATCCATCTCACAGATCTAATTACTATATCATTTTGAACATATTAAGTAGTATGAATCTTAATTACTATATCCTTTAGAAAATTGCGTTAAAGCTAGGGCGTTCCCTGGAAGCGACGCGCTGTATTGCCTGAATACAGTGAAAAATGGGCAAGGGCCGCTGCATCGGCGCCCGGGTGTAGTGAAAAATGAGCAAGGGTCCCCACATCATGGACGGATGCGGGTAAAGAAGCTAGTCCATCATAGTAGAACTCAAGTCAGTAGGATTAGATTAGGAACTTGGAATATAGGCAGCCTGACGGGCAAGCTAATGGGAGTTGGTGGATATTATGATTCATAGAAAGATTAATATTTTGTGCCTGCAGAAAACAAAATGGTTTGGAGAGAAGCTAAGGAATTGATGGCCTAGGTTTTAAACTTTGGTACTCTGGTAAGAATAAAATAAGAACGGAGTGGGTATAATCTTCTGATAAGAGCTTGAAGGATCATGTAGTGGAAGTTAAGAGAAAATTGTGATAGAGATTATGGCTTTAAAAATTATAAATCAATGGAATGATTTTTAATATTGTAAGTGTGTATGCTCCCCAAGTTGGCTTAGATGCGAGCACAAAGGAAAAATTTTGGAAATGATTTAGAAGAGTTAATACAAGAGATACCTCAGGAGGAAAGATTATTTATTGGAGAGATTTAAATGGACATGTTTGGACGTGTTGCTGAGGAATTTAATAATATCCATGGTGGATATGGTTTTGGAGAGATAAATGAGGAGGGTAAAACTATTTAGAGTTTTCTTCAGCATATGATCTTGTAATTGCTAATACTTTATTCAAGAAGAGAGAGGAGCATGTTATCACGTACAAAAAATGGAACTTCAAGAACTCAGATTGATTATTTTCTTATAAGGAAACGAGATCGCTTGGATTGTAAAAATTGTAAAGTCATTCCAAGTGAATGTTTGACTACCCAACATCGATTAATAGTTTTAGATTCCGAGATAAAGTATTTGAGAAGAAATAATTAGTACAAAATCCTATCCTCGGACTCGATGGTGGAATCTAAAGAATGAGAACAAATGTATATTTAAGAAAGAAAGTTCTAGAACTTGGGCAATGGAATATTAACGGGGAAACTGATCTTATGTCGGTTGACAGTTGCTACTGTAATCGTAAGGTGGCAAAGGATGTGCTTGGGAGAATCCAAAAGGAATGATTCCAAATAATAAAGATACTTTGGTGGTGGAAAGATGATGTACAAGAAAAAGTTTAGGAGAAGAAGATCTTTGTTTAGAGATTGGTTTAAAAAAACAAAAATAAATGATAAGTGGGAGAAAATAATAAAGTGGCTCGACGAGAAGTTCTAAGAAAACAATAGGCAATGCAAAAAAATATGGCTTTTGAGGATTTTTATATAAGAAGCTAGACACTAAAGAGGGAGAAAGACAATTATAATAGGATTGCTAAGGCAAGAGATAAGAAAAACTAAAGATTTAATTGAAGTAAAATGTATTAAAGATGAAAATCAAAGAGTACTTTTTTATGCAAGAAGATATCAAAAATAGATGGATGAGTTACTTTCAACAGCTTTTTCAATGAAGATTGTGAAAATTCAATTGATTTTAACAGAAATCAGCACCCTAAAGAAAGTAAAAATTACTCTTACATACCGACGTATTAGTAAAGCTGATAGTCTGGAAAGCTTTAAAGAAAATGAAACATAAAAAAAGCAGTAGGATGACCAGATAACATCCCAATTGATGTTTGGCAGTGCTTAGGAGTATGAGGAGTTTCTTGGTTAACTAGATTGTTTAAATATGATTTTGAAGACTAAAAGGATGC
The DNA here is from genome assembly GCA_002786265.1 of Apostasia shenzhenica. Lineage (NCBI taxonomy): Eukaryota > Viridiplantae > Streptophyta > Magnoliopsida > Asparagales > Orchidaceae > Apostasia > Apostasia shenzhenica. The sequence goes on from KZ451982.1 coordinate 790,799, forward strand.
CAAATGAATGGAGAAAGAGTATATTAGTACCTATTTTATAAGGACAAAGGCGATGTACAAAATTGTGCCAATTATAGAGGAATTAAAAATTAATGAGTTCATACTTTAAAACTTTGGGAGAGGGTTGATCGAACAAAGGTTACGCCATAATACTAAGATATCAGAGAATCAGTTTGTTTTATGCCAGGTAGATCTACTATAAGAAGCCATTCATTATTATTAAGAAGTTTAATGGAGAAATTTAAGGAGAGAAAGGAAAAACTTACATTTGGTTTTTTAATTGATTTTGGAAAAAGCTTATGATAAAGTCTCAAGAGAAGTACTTTGGAGAGTTTTAGAAAAAGAAAGAGATTTGCACTGCTTATATTCAAGTTATTAAAGACATGTATGAAGGAGCTGTACCTTCTGTTCGGACACAAGGAGGTTTGACTAAGGATTTCCTATTACAGTTGGATTACACCAAGGCTCGGCTTTAAGTCCGTATCTTTTTTGCTTTGATTATGGAAGTCATGAACTGGACATATCCAGATGAAGTGCCTTGGTGTATGCTCTTCGCAATGATATTGTCCTTATTGAGAAAACTAAAGAGGGAGCTAAAGCGAAACTAGAGCTTTGGAGGAATGCTCTAGAATCTAAAGGTTTGCATCTCAAGTAGATTCAAAAACTGAATATATGGAGTGCACATTTAGTCAAGAAAGAAATAGTTCTATTGAGATGTGACAATTGGTGATCAAATTGTCAAGAAGAGTGAGGCTTTAGATACCTTGGATCAATTATAACAAAATGATGGCGAAATAGATAATGACGTTATTAGCAGGATTCAAGCAGGCTGGGTAAAATGGAGAAATGCTTCTGGAGTGTTATGCGATAGAAAAATCCCATCCAAAATTAAGGGTAAATTTTATAAAACTGTTGTAAGACCAGCGATGATTATATGGTGCTGAATGCTGGCCTGCAAAGAAGAAACATACAAATAAAATAAATGTTGCAGAATGAGGATGTTGAGGTGGATGTGTGGATATACACGAAAGGATAGAATGAGAAATGAGTATATCCGAAAGAAAGTTGTGTTTTGCACCAATTGAGGATAAACTTAGAGAAAGTCGGCTTCGATGGTTTGAGACATCTAAATCGCAGGCCAATTGAAGCTCCAGTTAGAAAAATTGAGTTACTGGATTTTCCCATGTACAAAGAGGAAGAGGGAGACCAAAGAAGACATGGCAAGAAACTATAAGGAGTGATCTTAGTTACTTTAAACCTTAGATAAGATTTGGTAACTGATAGAAGCGCAATGGAAAACAAAGGATTCATGTAGCGACCACCTAGTGGGATTTAAGGCTTGGTTGTTGTTGTTGTTGATTTTGCACAGTGTTTGTCCCCTAAGAATGCTTTATGACTAAATCTATAATGGGGAATGAACTGAAACCTCACCTGATTTCTATAAACAACGTAGCCGAGAAAAAAGTACACAAGCAAGAAAGGCAATATCAATGGCGCCAATATGGAACAGGTGAAACCAAGAAGCCCAAATAACAGAACCTTTGGAACTTCTGTATGGTAAGGAAATGATGGAGCAGAGGCTGGATTATCCTTCCATCTAAGTATATGCTTCCTGATGAAGTTCCATATAAGGCCGAAAAGCTGAACTACTTCAGATGATAAACTTGCCCAGCCTGAGGTTAGTACGTAAGTAATAAAGAAGGTAGCCTGCAACAGCAACACAATGTAAGGATACTGTGGTCAATGCTCAGTTTCAATACAGGATGTAGAAAGTGAATACAAAAATAAAATAGATAAGTGCAAAGCCTAACAGTATTATATGAAAAAGAATTACATAAATAACAAAGAGTTTTGCTACACATTCTTAATAACTAATCAATAAATTAATTTAATGCGAGATAGATAAATGACAATGCAGTTTTAAAAATCAGTAAATTATATAGCAGAATATTTACAAATTAATGCAAAAATTTTCAAAATTTAATTTTGTAATTACTGAGAAATTAACTAAACCATAAAAACTAAGTTCTTTTAAAATTTTAAATAAATTAGATCGAAAATAATTGAAAAATTACAAACTCAGATTAGAGCGCAATTCAGTTTTCAACAAATCAGAAATGAGAAACAGGATTGCTGGTTCTCACAATATTTAATCAATAGTAATTGGATTTGCACTCAATAATGACAGGTCATATAGGTGGAATAAGTTCGAGCAAATCTAAAGCTAGCAGAAAATATTTCATGGTATTCGACTCAACTAGATTAAATGGTTTATTAAAATTCGTACATGAGTCAGAATTAAATGACCACTTTTGTAATTTCTCCCAAATTAGGGCTCAACAGTTGGGCACACTCGGTTGGAGGCAGGCGGGCGCAGCACTCGCGGCCGGCGGGCACGTCTCGAGCGACTGGCGGGCGCAACGCAAGCGATGTCGGTGTGTCAAACGGCACGAGCACAGGCGCGCCAAGTGGAGCGCGGGCACGATGGGCTGACTAGGCGCGTGTGCGTAGGTCTGCGCAAGCATGGGAGCGTCATCGACAATGTGCACTCGATGAAGAAACGGCGCAAGTGCGTCGATTAGGTGACGTGAGTGAGTGGTGACGCGATTACATCGGACCGGAGACAACGAGCTAGATGAATTACGGGCCGACGAGTTGTTCACAGAAGTGCAGGCTGACAAGCGTGGTCATTAGGTGGGAAAAAAGAGGCAAGCAAATGCTGAGAGGGGTGCGAGATGAATCGAATCAAACCCAAAGAGGTTGAACTTGAGCGGGTAGAGTTTGAGATTCTCACCCAAAGCCCAAGCCCTTCCCTATCCGGAATATTGATTCATTCTAGAATCAGATAACCCTAAGGAAGAAGACAGTAATTTTTATTCAGCATTGAGAAAATAAGGATAATAGGGAGGTGTTTATATAAACCTCTATACAAACTGACTCAATAAAAAAAATACACAATACAATAATTTTTTCACATAAACGAGAAAATACTAGACAATATACCTAAAATAACAATCATAGAAATATAAAGAACTAATACAGAATAAATGTGGGAAATACAATCAGCCTAAAATTGAATCTCCAATTAATCAGAATTAACGGAAAAATTTTCAATCCACCAAATCAGCAATCCGCAGCATCCATGTTTCTAAATCTTTTTTGATAGTCAGTTGATCTAGATCAAAGCAATGTGGCTAGATCTCGGCCGTTGATAATAAACTCTGACAAGAATGAATTGACGGTCGATCGTGGTGTCTCCACCAACTCTCCCCGGATGAAAAAAAGACTCGACTCTGTTGAGTAGGGGTCCTCTTTGTCGTGATCTCTCTCTCTAGCAAATCTGGATCAAGTCTCTGCAGCTCATCTCTAGTAATTCATGAATCCTCGGACGAAGGTAAACCCTTCAAATGAACCAAATAACGCTACTATCCTCAATTTTTTATGAAAATTATCTGCTCATCAAGAATTTTCTCTATTTGTTTTTGTTTATAAGTAAATTTGGCTAGTTGACACTCGGCTAAGGGTTCACTTTCAATGAGTAATGAAAGCTCAAACAGATCACTGAATATTACTATTGGCTCCTTGTATGCCACCAAGTCTGAGATATTGAAGGTTGAATTAATACCATACTCTAATGGTAAATCAACAACATATGCGTTCGAACCAATTCTTTTTAAAATTTTAAAAGGACTAGCTTTGTGAGCTTGTAATTTCTTAACAATTCTAAATGAGAACCGCTCGAGTCGAACCTGAATCATCACATAATCTCCTTCTGAAAATTCCTGCATTCTTTTGTGACAATCTGCTAATTTCTTATAAGTGTCATTGCTGTCACTTATTTTTTACTGATCTTTATGCAATTCCCTAACATGCTGTGCAAATGATTCAGCAAACTCGAATATCCTACCATGTATAGGTAATAAAATGTGATCTACAGGAACTCTAAACATATAACTACACATAATTTTAAATGGACTCATGTCTACAGACATATTGACAGAATTATTATATGTAAATTCAGCACGAGATAAGATAAAGTCTCAATTTCTTTTATTTTCTCCTACGAAACAACGAAGCAGGTTCCTTAAGCTTTTATTAACTACTACTGTTTGTCCATCTGTTTGAGAGTAAAAGGCCATGAAAACTTTAAGTTTCATACCGATGAGGTGCTATAGGGTTTTTTAAAAATAACTAATGAACTTAGTGTCTTGATCAGACACCATTGACTTTGGCAACCCATGTAGTTTTACTACTTCATCAAATAACAAGCGGGAGATCCTGGAGGTATCATATGTTTTGGAATAAGAAGAAAATGTCATCTTAGAAATTTGGTCAACCACGACAGATGGATTCGTGCTTATCGGCAGTCTTAGGCAATCCTAGAATAAAATCGAATGATCAGGTATGGGTAAAAGCGTATAAAGTCCAGTATTCGATTTTTTGTTGTTTCACGATAGCACAGGTTCGACACTGACCAACTATACATGTGACATCTCTCTTAAGGTTTGGCCAATAAAATTGGTTCTCTACGATCTCAATCATTTTATTTCGGCGAAAGTGTCAGGCTAATCCACCCGTGTGTAACTCTCAAACAAGGAAGTCTCTAACGGTTGTTCATGGTTAGTAGAGTCTGCGACCACGAAAAAAAGTAGTCATCTTGAATTAAGAAGCTAACAAACTCCCTAGATTGTCCTTCCTTCACGGCAGCATAGATGACTCCAAAGTCAGGATAATTCTTATAAGATTCAATGAGTTTGTCAAATCCCATGACTTCAACACTCATAGTGGATAGGAGTGAGACTCGATAACTCAAAGTGTCCACGACTTTATTTTCAATTCTTGCTTTATGTTTAAGTACAAAAGTGTACCATTGTAGTAATTCGACCAACTTCGCGTGCCTTGAATTCAACTTCTTTTGTGAATTCAGGTATCTTAGAGCTTTGTGACCAGAGAACAGAATGAATTCGTAAGGTAAAAGATAATATCGCCAATACCTTAAAGGCTTGTACTACAGCATAGAACTCTTTATCGTAAGTGGAGTACTTATGTTTAGCTTCGTTCAATTTCTCACTAAAAAAGGCAACATGGTTGTTTTCATGAGATAAAACAAGACCAATGTCAACTCCGAAAGCGTCGCATGAGACCTAAACGATCTTCAAAAAGTCTGAAAGTCTCAAGATAGGAGCTTCAGCCATCCTAATCTTTATTTGTTCGAAGGTTTTAGCAGAAGCCTTCGTCCATTCGAATGACCATTTTCGAATGCAATCGGTAATTAGATCCATGATGGTGGAGACATGACGCCATCAAACCGTCAATTTATTTCAGGCAGAGTCTACACTCAGCGCCCAAGATCTCACCACGTGGTGTCAATCTCGATAGAGGGTTGAAATCAACAGATTTGGCAGCAGACGTGATTGGTAGCTGATCAGCGGATTAAAAATTCTCATTTAAATTAATTTATTAATTTGAATGAGAATATTCTAAATTTTAAACTGATTTGATTTATTTTCTTTTTTTAGATGTTCCTGTTTGACATATTATAATCACTTTTTATTTTCGTATTTAGTTTTGCGATTTAAATTTCAATTAGAATGGGCTTATATGAAGGCATGAACTAGTGTTATTTGTTTATTAATCCTGAAATGAAATTATTTTAATTAAGTTTAAATATTGTGTGTTATATCCCGGTGAAGGAAAAGATTGAGACCTTGGATGAAAATCCCTAAATACCTTAAAAAAATTTAAGTTATTTTCCTAACTTTTTTTGCATTTTAAAATACAATTTTTAGCACAAAAAAATTCAAGCCCCTCCTAATAATTTCCTAGCCCTACTACCTCTTTTTTCCTTCATCGGGTTTGCTCGAGAATCTCCAAATCTCACTGGCTCGCCGCCTACCCCCCTAGCTCTGGCGTCAGCAGTGGCGCACAACCAGGGGATCAACATCGGGAGTGGTCGCCTCTTGTCGACGACCCCACCTCTTGCTGCTCGCAACTGTCTCGCCTCTTCTCGACGCTGCTCGTCGCTCTCTACTGTGGGCTGCTTCACCTTGCTCGGGAAGCCACCTGGCTCGCCGATCTTCGCGCGCGAGATCAAGTTTGATTGCTGCCCGGTGATGCCATCATTACGCACGTGAAGCCGTAGTCTGCCTCGCCCAGGCTCGCGACATCGTCAGGTGCCCGATTGCCACGTTCGCAATAGCGCGATCACTACCAGGTGACGCCATCGTCACACCAACCACTGGTGATCCTTCGCCCATTAGCCCGCCTCCCCTCGAGCATGGCGCCGCAACTCTACAAACTAGGCTTGTGCATTCGGTTTAATTAGTTGGTTTAGTGACAAAATAAAAAAAATTTGAATTCGGTTTTAAATTTAATAAAACCAAACCAAACCAACCAAATAAATATCAATTTGGTTTAGTTTGGTTCGGTTAAAACCATATTTTTTTAATTTTAAAAGTTTTCTTAATCTTCTTATAATGATATTAAATATTGCTGTATTAATATCTATATAATAACTTTAATATAAAAGTAATTTAGCACAATAAATAATTTAATTTAATAACTCAATCGCATCACCAAAATAAACTAATAAAAAGTAAAAGAATTCGGAAGCAATTGCAACACATCATTACATCAATATCACAATATAATCAAAATTACATAACAAAAATTTCATTTGTTTATAAAAAATGAAAATTATTTTTTCAAGTTTTCAGACAGTCTCTCTTATAAGAATTCATCCTAATTATCACACCTGAAAAAAAAATAACTAAATAATTATCATAAAAATACACTATAAAAACTCATAAATATACATATAGACTATCACTTCAATAATTCAAAGTCAATGCTGTAAAAATTATTATAATACAACTGAATCGACCTAATCCTAAAATCATATTTATATGTGGGTTATTTAATAATCGGTTAATTCGGTCGGTTTGATTTCCAAATATGTGAAACCGAACCCAAACCTATGAAGCACTGATACTTCGTGGAGCCTAACGTATTCATATCATATCCGTATCGGATACCGATACTCCCCGATACTTCATCGATACGTATCTGATACGCCATGTGGCGTATCAATTTTTATTTTTAATTTTTAAAAATCTGATACTCACCCGATATTTGCCTTATACTTGTCTTAAACTTCTAATTAAAGAAAAAAAATATTGAAACAGTTGGTCTGGCCTACACGATAAAAAATATATTATACATAAAACACAACTCACGCATAGACTCAAATAATAAGATTGAGAGATATACTGAACTCACACAATTGAGATTGCAAAATGCTTAATGCACACTAGTGTTTCGACAATAGAAAAAGAATTTGGTATTCGCAAGCAACTGTATTATCTAGTTTTTTTATATCAATCATACTATATTTCCTTCTATTAGACACCGATCACTTTTTTTTTTACTTTAATCAAACTCATATTATGAAAATGATAAAACTTTGATCTTTTTTATTTATTTATTTATTTAGTTAAGACTCAAAAAGAGGAGAGTATATATATACTTTAACTAGATTAGTATATATGAGTTTATGTCACATTATTTGTGTTATTTTTAATTATATGTCGTTTGCATCGAGCCAATTAATTTAGATTGGATTTAAATTAAAACTGAAACTAATTTACTGATGTATATTTAAACTCTCATCTCATTTAGATGATCTGTGATAGGTTGAAAGTAATTAAATAAATTTTAAAATATTATTTTAATTTAAAATCTTTTAAACTCAATAGTTGTTGAAGGATATTTTTATTTTTTGTATTTCAATTGTCTATAATATTTTTTTAGTAATATAAATAATGTTTAAAAAATATAATTAATTTGAAAAAAAATTTAAAAGATATTTTGAAAATTATAACAACAAAATGTATAAGTTATTATAATCTACCATAGATTTATATCTTAAATATGAGAATATGACGTATTATACATAAATATAACAGCCGCATTCTGACGTATCCGTATCCTACTTTTTTTAAGTTTGACGTATCGTCGTATCCGTATCCCCATATCGTACTCGTGCTTCATAGACCCAAACCAATTAATCGAAATACTCAAAATATCAAACCATCACCAAACTGTTAGATTCTAAATCAGACCAAACCGCTAGATTCTAAACCAAACCAAACCGCTATATTTAAATGGTTCGGTTCAATTTTTTGGTTTAAACCATAGTTTGCACACCCTTACTGCCAACTCTTGCTTTCCCTATGGCCATGCGGATCGACGATTCGAGCTCGCGCACACGAGTTCAGTTGCATACGACCTCATCATTGGCTGCCGACACCAGCACCAACTTTCTCTGTATCGCCTGTGTTTCACCACTTCCATGGGTCTTCCTCTGGCTCTCCCCATAGGTTGCGATTCATCACCGTGATACTGGATTCTTTTTTCGAAGTAAATCTGAAATTTTACTGAATATTTTGAATATTCTGCGAACACTAGTGGTGATAACTATTATTGGAACTGCTTGATTGCTCATTTGTGTGACCTGAATTATTATTGTGTGAAAAAATTATTATTGAGTAATATTTATTTGCGATAATACCCTTTACTGCATACTTTAGCTCTGACTTGTTGAGATGATGTTATCTTAAATCAATTGGCAGATTAACTAGATATTATTTAGACTTATTTTTAAATATTTAAAATTGATTTACTTCTCGAACTTATAATTTCTTCATTATTACATAACTATCATCAGCAAATATTTCTGAACAATCTTATGATGATCTGTTAAAATTATTTATTAATCTTTAATTAAGATCACATTACGCATATTATTCTGCATCACATAATAGTATTAAATCTACAGATAAATCTATGATAGAAAGTCATCAGTCTATGGAAACTGCATATGTCATGAATGCTTTGAGGAACTGGCCAACTAACAACAGCACTTATCTTTTCAGGATCAGTAGATACACCTTCAACGATACTATAGAGCCTAAAAAGATAACTTGATTAGTCATAAATGCGCATTTCTTTAAATTCGTATATAGGCTATCTTTCCTAAAAGCCGGACAGATCTGAGTATAACATGCTCTTCCCATCCTGCTATAGATCAAGATATAGAAATAAATCACGGTAAAAATGCCAATAAATGACCGCAGAACTTGGGTCATCAGCCTTATGAAGGTACTAGGAGCATTAGATAACCTAAAGGGCATTACCAACCACTCATATAAGCCATCCTTCGTCTTGAAGGTTGTCTTCTATTCATCTCAAGAATCAATGAAGCACAGACACGACACGGGAACACGGGGACATGACATGACACGATACAACGATACGATAAATTTTTAAAATATAGGACAGGGACATGGCAGGACACGACAGATATATGATAACAAAACTTATATGTAGAGCTCAAAAAATAAAAGGGAATGTAGCTCAATTGGTAGAGCATTCGTTTTGCATGTGAGAGGCACAGGGTTCGATCTCCCGCATCTCCATTGTTTTTATCTTTCAAGAAAACTTATATATTCAGTAACAACAATTCATATCAAATAAAATTGATAAAGCATCAATCTTAAAATTAGAGTAGTCAACTCAACCATTGGTAGGAGAGTAGCACAAAATTGCCTTCTCACAATAATATTATACACAACAAATAAACACCAAAAGAAAACAAGTAAAATCATATTCAATTTTAGTGTATTCACTAATAAAAAAAAGTTAAAATGTTAATTGCAAAACTACTATAAGATAACACACCCAAATGCTAAAATGAGTAAGTGTTTGACATTACAAAATTAAAAATTTATCAATTTTCATATTCTGATATACCACAAGTATCTTCTTCATCACCAATTTTTTCATCCCATTCCTCTTCATCATCATCCAACAACATCACCTCACTCGGGCTTATCAAGTGATAATTTAGCCACTTCAAACATGCATGTATCCCCTACTGATGACATTATGTCTAGAGCAACATCCCACATTTTAGAAGTCCCTTCCATATAATGCTTGTTCCTTCTAGATAGAAGACGCAAATTGTTATGAACATACACTAAATTTTGAGCACGTTGTGGGTTAATCTTATTCCTTCTCATTGAATGTATAAATGAATAAGTGCTCCAATTCCTTTCACAACAAGAAAATAAAGAAGGTTGGCTAAGTAATCTTTTATAGCCACCATGCAAGAGGATCTAATGTTTGCTCTATTCGCCATACAATCCACATCACCAAATATGCCTTGTTGCAGAAAATATCTTGCAAATTCGGCATTAACAAGTTTTCATTCTTCATTGTCGGGGAAGAGTTTTTTTAAGCATTTAATTCTTTCTTGCTGTATTTCAGGATCATTATTGGGAGCCTCAGAAAGCCATTTCTGACTGCAGAATCTATATAAATATATAATAATGAAAATTAATGTAATAAAGCGAATATTAAAACTTCAATTATAATAATATAAAAACTTCAATTATTTTATTTATCTTGGGTTTAACGAATGCACTAAACAATGTAGTGGAGTGTTGCTCTTTGTCCATTTTTCAATTAAAATATTATAAACATTGAAGAAAGAAGAATTCTCCGTATCACTTTTTCTTTTATGTTTAAAAATAATTATCTTCACTTTTTCTACCATAGTGTCCCACATATCATATATTACATGAAGACATGGCACATAAGTATCTGCAGCCCTCAACATCCCATATGTGAGCTCAGTAAAGTCAAGAATGTAATTAAGTTTATCCAACTAAATATCATCCAAGATCTTCTCCTTAATGAATCTTGCTCTCTCAACATCATTCTCCCTATAAAACTCTACTTATCACAGACAACCATATTGACTAATCATTATTTTATTTTTTTAAATCTCTTGAGCATTATAATTACTGATGTAAAATGAGTTTCTGCAATAGCCAACATTTTCAACTTCACATATTCATTAAATATGCTTAATCGCATAGCATAATTCATGATAAATTTTTTTATAAAAATTACATCATTTGCTACCTCTGTGATCCAATGACACTCTTTATATGTGATTTCATTGCCTTCAACATTTTTTGCAAAATATATATTTTTCAGTGCCAAATTTAAAGTATGGACAACACAAGGAGTCCAAAAAATATGAAAAAATTATTCCTCTATTAATGCTCCAGCAGCCTTACACACATGAGCTCAAATGTCACCATTCGTTGTGTATTAGATCCACTGGATGATGCATTAAAAGCCATTGAAGTAGCTCTTGTAGGTGCTACACATGGACGAGGCACTTTTTTTATCTGGGCATTCTTCTTTGCTTTTTCTGCTTGATCATCTAACTTCTGCATTTCAACGAGTTCATGATCTTTTACTTTAGGACATCATCGAATCCCAAATCTTGATAATTTTAATAGATGTGCTTTTACTCTAGAATATGTGCCCCTTAGCTCAGCATGACAATAGTTACATTTAAACAATTTATAACCACCGTCATATCCAAGGCTATCAAGCTTTGTTACATATTCCATAATGGAAAAAAATCATTCTCAGATGTGTTATCAGTAGCTTGGGATTCTTCAGCTTGAGACATTTATAAATTTTCCTAAGAATCAAATTAGATATAAACTATAGTTATACTTATTCAGTTATTCTTATCCATGACAAATACATGATAAATCCAGTGAATAAATCAAATAAAAAAGGATTAGTTCAACATAAATATGACTAATCATGAGTTCATGACAAAACCAATAATAAGCAGAACATCAACTCAGTAATAATAATAAGCAGAACCAATTCAGTAGCTATGAACCTTCAGGAAAGAGCAAAACATTTGAAACAAGGTTAGTTCGACAACAAAAAAGACGTTTCTGACATGATAACATCTAATACTAAAGAAGAATCGCTAATTAAGCTAACAAAAACACAAAAGCAAAGCCATAAAATAACATGATGAAAGAATAGTAGAATGTCAACTAGCTGGGAACAAACGGATGAAAGCAAGGATTCATTTTCACTTTTGTTGCTCTCTCATTTTCTTTTTTGAATTCTTTTTTGCCTCAGTCAAATCACCTTCCTCGTGACTGAATGATTTCTGATGTGTTTACATTCTAAACTCTATATCTACATCTCTATCACCCTTCTCCCATTATTGGTTTAGTGAAGTTTCTATTAACTGTTTATTTTCTGGAGTAATTTGATTTTTAGCACTATTTTATAAAATTATTTCTCTGCATACTGATTTTCTGTAATTAAGTTGGTTTTGATCTAATTTCATTCAACCTCATTCTATACTAACCCTCATGCATATATGTAAGAAAACTATTAATGTTTCATACAGTTTTGAAGATGTAGAGATGACTCATTTTTGCCTTTTCTTTTCTAATGCAATGATTGTGTAGTCGTTGCATGTGCATGGGAAACACCTGAGCCCACTTGTTCTTCTTGTTAAGAGGTTTTACTTGAAATATAAATTTGCTTAAATAAATAGGATCTCTACATTACTATCAACCTATTTTTATGAATACAACTTCTTGTAAATGAAAATCCACTAACACACGGCCAAGGAAACATAACAATCCAGCAACAATGGCAAGCTAAGGGAAATAGCAGAGCAACTCAAAATTCAGCTACAGTAGATAGAATCAGAAATCCTATGAGGGTCGGTGTAGTGCGGCGTGTGCGGTTTACCTCAGTGTCTCGAAGGAGAAGTGGGGATGACCGGCGGTCGTGGCCAGCAATGTGCTCTAGGAGGAAGGTGAGGTCGAGGGATCGCGAGTGCAAGAGTAGCCGGCGAGCCACGAGAGTTGATCCACGCGAGGCGAAAGCCGTGAGAGTTGCGGCGAGAGCGCGAGGAAGAGAAGCCGGTGAGTCACGAGAGATGATCCGCGCGAGGCGACTGCAGCAAGAGTTTGAGGAAGAGGAGCCGGTGAGATGCAAAAGCTGCGGCGAGAGCGCGATAAAAAGGAGCCGGAGAGCCCGCGAGAGACGATCGACGCGAGCACTGTCGCCGATAGACAATTCGCGACGTGAGGAATCGCAACAGCCGTTGCAGTGTTCAGGACGCCCATGCGGGAGGAGCGGGTTTGGCAATTAGATTTCAGGTTTATGTGTTTTTATTTTAAATATAATTTTGTAATAAAAAATTAAAATAATTTTTTAAAATAAGTGTCCCAAAGTATCCCGTATAAGTGTCCAGCAGTGTCCAAAAGTGTCCCGTCGTGTCTTCAAGTATTCTAGCATGTCTGAGGAGTATCAGAATTTTTTTAATATTATTTAATTCGGATACGCCACGTGGCATGTCCGACAAGATGTCCCCTCATGTCCCCCCATATCCGTGTCCTAAACAGTGCCCGATACGACACTTCATGTAAAATGAAAGTGTCCGTGCTTCATAGCCCGGGACGAATTTGAACGTGATGATAGTCACTCTTAAGATCGATCTTAGAAAATATAGTGGCTCCAACCATCATATCAAACATATTATCTAGGTAAGGGTTGGGAAAGCGATACTTGACCGAGATTTTGTTGATGGCACAACTATCTAAGCACATCCTCCACAATCCGTTTTTCTTCGAAGTCAGAAGGGCTGGAACAGCACAAAGGCAAAGGCTTTTTCGGATGAATCCCTTCTGGAGCAGTTCATCTACTTATCTTTTTAGCTCCGTATATTTAATGGGATTCAAGTGATAGTGTGGGAGATTTGATAGCATTGCTCCAGGCACAAAATCGATCATGTGCTGGATATCACACATCAATGGTAAGCGATCAGGAAGATTTTCCGAGAACACGTTAGCAAATTTCTTAAGTATAGGAACTGTTTCTAGTGGGGGTTCAACCGGATCACTCTCCTTCACTTCCTTAACAACAACAGCCCAAATTAAGAAAGTTTCATCCACTTCTTTCTCGAACTCTCGAGCACTAATCAAGGTCTTTCTTCTTTGAAGCCTCTTTTTTACTTGAAAATTCTTTCTTGCTAATGGCCTTAGAAGGAGAAGAACCTATCACGATCTTGTCACCTTTATAGGTGAACACAAAGGAATTGGATTGTCTTCAAAGAGCAACATCCAAATCATATAACCAAGGTCTACCCAAGATGATGCTACTAACTTCCATTGGTAGGACGTCACACCAAACTTTGTCCTAATAGAAGCTGAATTGAATCGGGACTAAGCATCGTTGTGTAACCTCCAAGGAAGAGACATTAATCCAGGATACTTTGTATGGATTCAGATGACTGTAAGGAGTTAGACCAATCTTGGGCACAAAAATTGTGGCGATTACATTCACATAACTTCCACTATCAATGATAATCTTACACATATTTTCTTTAATTTTATATAAGCATGAAAGATAAAAATTCTGCGCCAATCACTACTCTTGTTGGGCTAGGTCAGAGCACATCTGAAAGCTTCGATTCTAGGATCACTATGAGATTCAAACTCATAAGTAAATCCAACATATACAAAAATTTCATATTCGGGATTCTCAAACTCATCAACAAGTGCCTCATCAGCCAAATAGGTGGGTGGGTTATCGTCATAGGCTGGAGAATCATCATCCTTTTCTATGATCATTTTTGTAGAACAATCGAATGCCATGTGACTGATTCCCTGACACCTGAAATAGCGTATAAAACGATTACTACCACTACAAGAGATCTTTCCGATAACAGTCTTGCCTTTGTCAGTGGCAGGAGGCCGACTAGTGGTTAATGAGCCATCAGCTGGCTTGGTTCCCAAAGGTGTGGATTTTATGGGAGCTACAATCAAGCGCGAATTAACTTTATGTAGTATGATCAGCCTTTGATACCACTATAGATCTTGGATAACTTGATAAGCTTGCTCACAGGTTGGGATTTGTCTCACAATAATTTTGCACTGTAAGTCATCCCGAAGTCTAGATCAAAATATAGAAAATATGTCTTCTGGATCCTCGTGAACACCACATCACAGAAAAAATTTATCGAACTTTGCGATTCAGCGACAGTCTTATTGCCTTGAGTCAATCTTTGCCATTGATCTAACAGGTGAGCTGGTATGAGACAGGAACATATTTCTCTCAAAGTTTCGCGTGGTGATTAGGTGGGCAAAATGAGGCAGGGTGAACGCTGAGAGGGGCGCAAGATGAATGAAATCAAACTCAAAGGAGTTGAACTTGAGCAGGAGGAGTTTAGGGATTCTCACCCAAAGCTCAAGCCCTTCCTTATCCGGGATATTGATTTATTCCAGAATCAGATAACTCTAAGAAAGAAAACAATAAATTTCATTCAGCATTAAGAAAATAAGGATAACAGAGAGACGTTAATATAGACCTCCATATAAACTGACTCAATAAAGAAAAATATATAAAGTAATAATTTTCTTACACAAACAAGAAAATATTAAACAACATGCCTAAAATAATAACTATATAAATAAAAATAATTAATACAGAATAAATGCAGGAAATAAAATCAGCCTAAAATGGAATCTCTAATCAATTAGAATGAATGAGGAGAATTCTAATCCACCAAATCAATAATTCGAAGCATCCCTCTTTCCAAATCTGTCTTTATAGTCAGTCAATCCAGATCGAAGAAGTGTTGCTAGATCTCGGCCGTTGATGACAAACTCTACCAGAAATATATCGATAGTTGATCGTGGTGTCCCCACCATGATCAATCATAGTTTAAGGCTTAAATACATTAAATTATCCAATGAACTAAGTGCTAATCTGCTAGATAATCTAGTATATTACAACCTTAAATAATGAGTGGTTAATTTATTGGTCAGTTATTGGGGTTACATAGCATTTTTCACAAACAAATTCAAAGAAAGCCATTGAGATGTAAATAAAAATAATTCAAGAAAGCAATGTCAAAAGACGTATTATAATAAATGTATATAGAAATAGTTGGGATAGAAAAATCACACTGGAAACAATCACCTGCCTAGGCACAGCTTTAGCAAGCTGGGCTGGAATGTCCTTTGGACTAGATATGACATGCAGCTGGCTGATGACAGATCCAGAAAAGACATTAACGAAGAACACATTCCAGATGGTGAAGTATAGCACTTTACAACACGCACTCTTTTTCCTACCACTACGGGAGATGGATCCTTCAAAAGAAGAAAATAACAACATTATGGGTGCCACAGTATACAAGAAGAGTTGTAAAATCACGCTGGGAAGATACCCTGTCGCTATCTCAATTACAAATTTCCTGCATACAGAATGAAAAACTTGTAGACTTCATACGTATAATCTTGCAGGAAATTACCAAAAATATACAAAAATTAAAAATCAAGAGAAATAGCATAGAGTAAATGCCATATCATTTGTTAGGAACAGAAGGAATCAAAATCAAGAATCAGAGTCAAACAAAAAATGCCACTGATAATATTAAACCATAATTATCTGCAAATAATTTAACCACCTTAATGTGGAGTACAAATTACTTAGATCAAGCAAGCTTCTTTTTAAGGTCCAGTTCACCAATCTCTATATGTTATTTAAAGTTGCATTTTGTAATTCATATTTGTAAAACTAAATTGGTTTTCAAGACATGGAATATAAAGTTACTCCTATGCAACAGATACAAGCTAAAGTTTAAAAATAGGTAGAGCATTAACTACCCATTAAATATTGCGTCTCTTTTGAAAGTTAATTATTGAAATCAAGCAACTTTTTGCAGATGAAAATATGCATGCCACTTGATGCACTTTGTTACATGCATTTGTCAGCCTCCAACTCTGAGGGAGTTCATCAAAAAAAGAAAAAAGAAAAAAAAAACTATCAGGGAGTTTCCTAGTGTAGCGGCCATAATAAACAAATTTCTCCAAGCAGCCATTCAAATACTTGTAAACTATAAAACACGGACACGACACGAAGACATAGGGCAATACGGTGACACGACTTTTAAAAATATGAACATGAACACAGCATGACAAGTCAAATATAATAATAATAAAATTAATAATTTATACTTAAAAAATACATAAAATATGAAACAAACTTGAATATTTAAGTATAAATAACTTGTGAGTAGCACAAAAGTCCTGTACATAAAATATAAATAAACCCTAAACCTATAAATTAAGGTGAGAACTTGAGAAAAGACATTATCAACATTGAAGAGATTTGGGATGTAGTCTCTTTACAAAATAAGTGAGAGAATAAGAAAACATGTAATTTTTGTTTACCAGGACAACCATAGCGAAGTTGACAATAAGAGAAGGTAAGAGCTCTCAATGTCAAGGATGAGAGAAGTACAAAGGTGAAACTAGAATTTTAAAGTTTTTGTAATTGGTTCATTTTTGTGAGACATGGGGGCAGTGAAGGAGGAAGAAATTTGATTTAGCTTGGCTAGCTTAGAATTTTAACTTATATTAGGTAAAACTTTAATAATAATAATAATAATATAAAAGATAAATTTTTAGTTTTATTAAATAAAATTTTAACAATAATAAAAATTTTAATATTAAAAAAAATAACAAGGAGATAGATGTCTCCATAGGTTTTAGTATTATGTTTAATATTATTAAAAAATATAATATTAATAAATAAATTTAACATTAATATTAAATATATCCAATTCTATATCATATGTTCCAGAAGTGTTTTGTGTCTCAAAAGTATCATGCATCATAAAAGAATCTTAGAAGTATTTTAAAAGTGTCCTACGTCTCAAAAATGAACTAAAAGTGTCAAAAGTATTCTAAAGTGTCTTGAAATATCTTTTAAATTTTTTAATATTATTTTATTAAGACATATCACGTGACATGTCCAACATGGTGTTCCCGTGTGTCCTCGTATGTCCTCCCGTGTCTGTGTGTTCAACATGGACACAATATAATTTTTTGAAGTGTCCAAACATTATAGTTTATAAAAATTCGGCATAATGGGATTAATTAAAATAACTTTCAATGAGGTTGGGACTAGAGTAGGTTTCACCAGTCAATTTTAATTTAAGAAACAAAGAAGCTGCCAGACGGAAATGCTATACCATTATTAAACCACAAAAAAATTTAGACAATATAGGTAAAAGCACTTCATTTCAAATAATTGTTAGATAAAAGTAAGCCAGGTCCATCAAAAGAATGGAGACATTCTAGAGAGTTACGGGTTACTAACCTCTTCAACACACCCTCCAAGAATGGGAGTATCTGCCGCAACTGATCCAATTGGGACAGGCCTTGCACAAAGGTGACAGGAATAAGAAATAAAAACACAAAAACAATGCTAGCAATAAGAGTTGCTATCTTGCGGAACCATAGCTGCTTGTATGGAATCCAAAGGTTTGACCAATAAACATCATGTGGCTCAGGAGCCAAATTTGTGACCCATAGCATGGGATTTGATGACTGGAGAACCTTTGACGCAACAATAGCAGCGTATCGGGTTCTGAAAAACACAAAAGCAGCGCCACACTCCTGTGCCAAAGAAGGGAAATATTCATGTGAAGCAAAGAACTTTGATTATTCCTTGAGGATGTTTGAACAGACTAAATCTACACACAAAAACAATTCATATAGCTTCTTAACATGTAAAAAATAGGCACAGAGCAACTTGCCAACAACAATAATAATAGCAAACTAAGCTTTTATCTCACTAGATGAGGTTAACTACATGAATCTTTTATTTTTATTGCACCTTAAAATAATAAATCTTCATTTAGCTTCAAATATATAAGATCATTCCTTATAGCTTCTTGTTACTTCACCTGGTGGATAGAGCAACTTGCCAAATTGGATAAAAGCATGCATGTAAATATAGATAAAATAAGCATGAGATCTCTGTCCACCAAGTGAAGTCCAAGAGTCCTAATCGCTAAATATGTAAACATAAGGAACTAAGAGAATGAAGCAAAAAAGATGATGTAAGCTTAATGACCGCAAATTCGCGATGGTAGCATAATCCTTATCATATGCGACCATTTACGACTAAACCCCTACACAATTCTCAATATATTTATTAACTTTATTTTTCAACCTACGTAACTTTTAATATAATTAATTTTATTTTTCATCATACATACATTTCAAAATTTTTACTCCTTAAATGCTTTTTTTTCTCCAACCAAACAGATCCATAATATGCCAAATCAAGAGATCAAGTTCAAAAAGTTCGAACTATACGCAAAAGCATAGTAATTGAGATATCAGTGTTTGGGAATATACTACCTTTTCTTTGGCCCGTGAATCTGAACAAAGGTCTGATTTCTTGCTACTGAGCTCAAATTTATCATTAAACAACTGGAAAGAAGTGGATTGTCCGGCACAAAGTCCACACCTATATCTGAGGGGTTGGCACCTTTTATCAATAACAACACCCTTCATTTTTATCTTCTTACAAGCCTTTTCTGCATTATTCTGCATGATTAATTCAGTAGAACATGGCTTACAATGCTTGTTGTGATGGAGGGAGGATAAAAGGTAAAACGTTCATATTTTCCTTTGCAAGTCTAGCATGATTAATAAATGCATATTCTCAAGAATTTTCTCAGAGATAATCACATTTTAAATTGCTAATAGCTAACAAATTGACATAAATATATTCATATGTAGTCTACAAAGATACTTATCTATGACCATGAAGCTTTAAATAGCAACACCTACGTGCACATTAATAAACACCCATGCTATCATTTAGTGGTTCGGTGGACACGTGCTTATTTTGCATGACAATATGATTTTTCTTGGAACAGAAATGGTGTAAAGAAATGGCATTCGCATGAGGGAATCAATTTGTTTTGGTATACAATAACAAATCTCGTAAAGGCCATCTTCACTTGAGTGATAAAGTATTTTAAAAATATCGAACAATTCAAATCAACATTGATGCTGATTCTCAACTACTCACCCCTCCCCCCCAAAAAAAACAAAGTACATACACAAACGATACACACATCTCTACTAGTTCAATTTTAGCCACCTTACTCTCTCAAAGCACTAAAAGTGAAAATTAAATTCAAAGTTGAAATTGGCCTCCAAACCATAAAAGAATGGACAAAAGCCTCTATACTGCTTCCAACAGCCTTTGAAATAGTGCAAGTTAGCTAGACTGTGATCTAACTAGTTCAAGACACTATTAATGTTTCCAAAATAATAGTGTTTCTCAATTTCAGAAAAAAAAGGAAATAATAGCATTCTCATACTATGGTGTAAATGACTAATTACCTCTCACTTGATGAGAAAATTAAACAAAAAAGAAAAACATTTGTAAATCCACCACACCTAGAACCAGTACCAAACTGTTTGGTCCACAACTAAATAAATCGCTAGCTTCCGCGTGATACCAAGGGCTTCACATCCATGTTCAAACATGTGTATTTTGCTCATGCTGAAGTGATTAGAGAAGCAGGCTATTTCAAATCCATGACAATTGACAATATGGCTTAATCTTTACAGCTGAAAAGGATAATAGCTACATATGCCTACATGTGCATAACAGTGCGAAAAAGGATTAAGTAATGGATATTTTTGCATCACAATGATGCACATGGGTAGAAGGTTTGCAGGGAGGACAGCACTGAAAATTTGGAAAAAGCACAACACCAGACATATTGTAAGGAGAAGTAGCTAATAGTTTTTCTTAAGAAGTTGCATTATAAAAGGAGCATTTTCAATAATAACAACCTTCAAGTTTTCACTTCTGATAATTTATAAACTTTTCTAGCAATGTACTCATCTAAAAATGTTTACAACAATAACATCCTTCGCTAAAAAATTTGAGCAAGCATCAATTATGAGAAAACTAGTAAACAGTTTGTTAAATCTCTAATTGCAAACAAACTTAAAAGCTTATAGTTTATGGTCCGTAAATAATTTTACACTCTTACATACCCCTTCACATCAAAGGTTACGCCATAATACTATGGTATCAGAGAATCAGTTTGGTTTTATGCCAGGTAGATCTACTATAGAAGCCATTCATTTATTAAGAAGTTTAATGGAGAAACCATTCATTTTGTATAATTGAATCCAAGGTATCTAAAGCGCGTCACTGGCCTTCTTGACAATTTGATCACCAATTGTCACATCTCCAATATAACTATTTCTTTTCTTGACTAAATGTGCACTCCATATATCTCAGTTTTTGATCTACTTTGAGATGCAAACCTTTAGATTTCATAGAGCATGTCCTCCCAAAGGCTCTAGTTTCGCTTTAGCCTCCTTTTATTTCTCATTAAGGGACAATAATCATCTGCGAAGAGCAAATACACCAAGGCAACTTTATCTGGGATATGTCCATGTCCATGACTTCCATAATCAAAGCAAAAAGATACGGACCTTAATAGCGACTGGTGTAATCTAAATGTAATAGGAAAATCCTTTAGTCAACCTCGCTTGTGTGTCCGAACAGAGGTAACAGCTCCTTCATATATGTCTTTAAAATTGAATATAAGGCAGTGCATATTCTGCTTTCTTTTCTAAAACTCTCCAAAGTAACTTCTCTTGAAGCTTTATCATAAGCTATTTTCCAAATCAATAAAAACCAAATGTAAGTTTTCCTTTCTCTCCTTAAATTTCCG
>KZ451982.1:812616-823222 GCA_002786265.1 Apostasia shenzhenica
ACTGGATTTTGCCCATGTACAAAGAGGAAGAGGGAGACCAAAGAAGACATGGCAAGAAACTATAAGGAGTGATCTTAGTTACTTAAACTTAGATAAGAATTTGGTAACTGATAGAGCGCAATGGAAACAAAGGATTCATGTAGCCGACCCCACCTAGTGGGATTAAGGCTTGGTTGTTGTTGTTACATACCCCTTCACATACAAGCTAATTTACTTTATAGTGTGGATTCAACTCATCATATACTGTTTTTGTTTTTTTCAACCTTATGCTAGAGATAATTAGGGATAACCAGTGTTCGAACTTGAGACATCCGACTCTAATACCCCATGTTAAATCTCTAGTTGCTACAACAACAACAACATCAACAACCCTTAATCCCACTAGGTGGGGTCGGCTACATGAATTGCGCTCTATCAATTACCAAATTCTTATCTATGTCTAAGTAACTAAGATCACTCCTTATAGTTTCTTGCCAACCTTAAATCTCTAGTTGCTAATCGACCTAAAATCATAAGCTTCTAAGTAATGGCTAGGTATAATTTTATGTTCTTACAGAGTACTACTCTCAATAAATAATCAAGAATTAAGAATGCTACCATAATAAAAAAAAGAAAAGTAAGCAAACTTAAATAAAACACAACAAAGAAACAATATCCCCACCAGAATTTTGTGAACTTTGCCAACTCTGTAAATTATTTGATGAGATAGGTAACTTGATGCATGATATCTTGTAAAGAAATTCTTTACAGTGTCGTCAAATGATTCTTCTTTGTACTTTGGAATAGCACGAACAAGGATGGTAAACTGACTCGGATTTAACGGTGATTGAGTAATATGAAGCAGCCTCAGTCTTGCAATGCTCTTGTATTCCTAAAGTCATGCAACAACTAAATATATTGGATTTCAAAGTGCAGTAGCTGACAGAAGAAAGGACACTGAAACCAGATCTTACAAAATAAAGAAGGGCACAAGCTGAACAGGAGATAATATACAATGCAAGGCAATGAATCCAAAACCTGCAAATAAAGAGAAAATACTATTAAACCAATTATCTTCCTACCAATCCGCAGAAGCTGAACTCAAAAAAGAAAAAAAATCAGGACAGCACATATGATTAGTGGAAACCATTCTCAATGAGCTCTTATATCCCCACTGATCTAACAGTCAGAAGCTTAGCAGCTCATGTGTTAAAGATTAAGCATGTTCTCTCACAAGAAAGAGAATCTAACGTGCACTCATGGAGGACTTCTTGATTGACCGCACACTAACACTTAAATAGGGAAGATCACAATCATAATTGGAAATATAAATATATAAAACGATCTTATATATCCAATAAGCAAGGATTATAAAGTCATGGAAGAAACAAAAGTAACATAAAGGTCTGGCAATTACACCTTTTTATATAGTTATGTTGACATTCCAACTTGATTACTATTTTCAATGAAGATAGAGTCAATTAGGTCATCACTTCCAGCCCCAGAAGCTCTATTGATCAAACACAGTATTCCTGGAACTTACCATTGAGATTCTTGCGCCACATTGCCTATGGTAAATACTTCCAATGACTCATATCGAATATCAACATGCTTCATCTCCTGTCCAAAATAGTTCAAAGGAAGTACACCAAACAAGCAAACAACTGCAGCAATTGAGAAGATGCGCATGCTGCAAAACACACATAACCAAAAATTGTTATTAAAAAATACATGCATGCAACCACTATGAAGATAAAGCTCGCTTCAGTTTATAAAAATGGATAAGACCATACTCAATTGAGCACATAAAGTTAATTAACATTTATACATAGTAATTATCACTACAAAATTGTAAAGCACTTCAAAGGACATGCATCTTATCAACAACATAATACATGATGGGGGCATCTTTATGATCAACAGCTCATACTAAATCATGTCATCTTCACATTTGATGAATTGATGTAGACATATTTTACTTTATTGGTTTGGACCAAAACAATCCAAACTCAATTAGCATGAATTGTAAAATTCGTATGAAAGTTTACCCCTAAAAGGCTGGGTAGTCTAAGCTATTTGATCTTATGATCAGATCATTCGTTCAATT
Organism: Apostasia shenzhenica; assembly: GCA_002786265.1. Taxonomy (NCBI): domain Eukaryota; kingdom Viridiplantae; phylum Streptophyta; class Magnoliopsida; order Asparagales; family Orchidaceae; genus Apostasia; species Apostasia shenzhenica. The sequence goes on from KZ451982.1 coordinate 814,703, forward strand.
TTAGTTTATAATGAACTCATCAAACTGTCGAGACAACTCGTTACATGCATTTGACCATGAACTAATCGCATTGTTTGATCCTTGATCACGCAGGTTTGTTCGATTGAGAAAATCAAAACTAAACTATGTATCGTAAAGCATTTTAATGATATATGTTCACCGTGTAGATCAAAGTGCATTTACCCTTCTTATCATATTGAAAATACTATCAAATGTTACTTTTATTGCAACTTATATACTCGCATTTAGATACTTAAAATAAGTTTGCTGAGTGAAAACATTGCACTCAGAAACCATCCTAAGGTGTTTCAATTAGGTTAACCATAATTTAACTATAGTAGTATTGACAGAGTGTCACAGTTGTAATATTGAAAATTATAAGGTGGTACAGTAGCACAAACATAAATAAAGCATTGATGATTTGTTATCATTAGACGTGAATAAGCCACAAGTACTCTTAAGGGCTAATAAAGACCCAGCTGACAATTTGTCTATTTGACTGTTGAATCCCCATAAATTAATTATAGCATCCTTAAAAAGCAACATAATAGAATGAACAATTATTTTTACATTCATTATAATGGCCTTCCTATTGAAACTACAAATACCACCAAACTTGTATTGAGAACCTTCTTTCAGACTCTAAAATAGTGTCTAATCTAAGTATGTCAATATTATAGAGCACCAACTAGGAACGCTTTGGCTCCATGATTTTCCCCATAAGGGCTTTTCCATGATAAAGCCTTTGTGTTCTCTTTTTCACTTCTTTTCTTCTTGTTGCATGTTCTCAAATAATCTACTCTATTCGATCACAACTAACAAAAATCCGCATTAACAAGTAGCAAACTTTATCATTATAGCACCGTCACCTATATAATCCTCTATGAATTTAATCATGCCCTAATTTTATGTAATGAATATCATCCATGAGTCATTTTCTCCATGGCGTTACCGATCACTAGTTTAATATAATCTTATCCTGAATTCAAATATTTATTGGTTAAATTGATTTTAGATGGGTTTATTTATCATCAAGATTGTTTGATATTGGTAGCTCAACAACAAGTTATATACAAATTTGGTACTTATCTATTGGTCAAAGCTTTTGGATTAATGGGTCCACTCACGTATTAGGTCACAATTTTTTCCCTTGATTCTCCCTCAAGAAGTGGTATTAGAGCTAACAGTTTGTCTTGAATTAAGCGGCTCATACCAGAGCTCCCACGAATCTTGGCTCCTTCTACTGTGCTTGAGCAAGACAACCAAGTGTGGATGATCCCCACTACAGCTCTAGGTGGTTGAGTGACCTTTTGATGAGTGTGCACTGGATAGGAAAAGACCAATCTATATTGATTCTCATGTGAGGGGAGAATGTTGGATGTAAATAAGCATTTGTCTCACATTGGTAGTTCAACAAGAAGTTTCGATGTTGATATACAAGTGGAGTCCCTTATTCATTAGCTTAGCTTTTGGATTAACAAGTGTCCACTAACTTGTGTATTGGGCTACACTTGAGCTCCTGATTATCTCCTAGCATAATATGACTTGAATTGAGTGACTTTAAAATTAAATGAGTAATAATTGCTAGATTTTATTTTGAGTCTTTGAGAGAATTTTGATACTGATGATTTGAAATATTGATATTTAGATTGATGCTCTAATCTCACTTTGTATGAAACTCACTAATGATCCATCTTAATTTAAAGTTAAAATTTGTAAATTTGTAGTATTTAAAATTAAGTCAATTTTCACATATGTAATCTTAAAAACTAACGTGTTTATATAGGAAGCTCTATAACTAAATTTCTAAATTCTGAAATGATCCGCATTTGTCCTACACCAATACGCATGTCCTTGACATGGTAAAGCAATTTCCTTAAGATAGAAATCCACATTCCAACCACACGCCCACAAGAACCATTCTAGAAAAGGTAATTGCATGTAGGTACTATGGGATTTCTATAAGTTTTACACAGGTCAAAGTTTTGAAAACATACAACTAGATCTCTCATGCTTATTAAATTAACCTGCAACTAAATCATTGCCATTTAGACATTTTTGTCAGTACTGTAATGTCAGATGTTTTTTATTTTTGGACAAAGTAGCCCCTAGCTCCACTCCATCTTCCTTCTAGAGAGACCAAAAGAGGGACAAATGTTAGCTGTGATGTACAGATGGTATCTAAGCTAATGTATGTTGGACTCTATTGATCAATTTAGTTTGTCGCTTTCCTGGTCTTTTCTTCTTGACTAAGAAAATTGAAGTGAGTTTGCATACACGCACTCATAATAAATGAGCTATCTGGTACTTCTTTGGTACATAAAACTCCACGTCTCATCTCACAAGCTGGAAGATTTGTTAAAACAAATGAGAGTAGTGAGTTAGTAGGCACTTGGATATAGGTTAAGCTTATGTTTATTATTGAAGCACTCCTTGGACCTCATGAATTGGCTCAACTTTGGATGTAATAGCCTGGGTACTGATTACAGAGTTGACCCATTAACCAATGATCCACAATCCTCCAATAAACATTTATTTGTGAAGCTCTGTACGTGAATTGGCATAGGCAAGAGTCTAAAAGTCAGGCCACCTCAATCTCTCCAAAATTGAGAGATGTACAACTCAGTCATGCCTGTTAGAGGTTTTAATATTTATTAGCAACCAATCTAGGCTAAGACAAATTTGGTTACCTGAGTGCTCTGATCACCTAATAACTGCTGTCTTCTTCCTTTTCTGTATGCAAGTTTGACGCCAGCCCTATCTAATTCTTCGTTGGCCAAGAATTCTTTTATTACCAAAAAAAACCTAGATGGATTGTTCACAGAAAAAGTTTTTACAAGAAATCTTTACAAAAAAAATGTGAAAGATTGCCGGAGTAATGATCAGAATACCAATTAATAGGTGAGGAAAACAAGAGAATCATCTATCAATTGCCTGTAAGAAACAGATTCAGGGACAACACAATTTACCTGAAAACGATCATTCTGAGAAACACCACAGCATCCAACCCAGCCAGGGCAAGTATCTCTTCCTCGGAGTATCCCCAGGCTTTTGCTAACCAGCTTGGCGACGGCACCAGCCTCTCCAGAATAAAGGTCTCCAGCCGGCGGGTCCGCTCCTCCGCCAGCCTCCGGCCAAAGTAAACGCTAGCATTACCCGGCTGCTTCCTCAGAACCGAATAAAGCGATAGAAGCAGCGCGCAAACACCAATGTTTATTCCCGCAGAAGTCAGCAGAGCCGCAAGTTCCATCCTTCAGCGCAATCGGAACCCAAGCAACCACACATCATCGAAGAGTGAAAATCAGATTCTTCCTCAAATCATAAAGCGTCGACAAATCCATAGTTGCTCTCCAACTGGCAGTTGGACAAGGGAAACTCCAAAATAGAATTCTAAGAAAGCCAAATTCCTGCAATAACGGAAAGATGCTTAAAGAGAGGGGAAAGAGGGTTTGAGTGAAGAAACTGATGCCGTCGCCGGCAAGGGGGTGGCTAGTAGGCGGCAAGAGGCAGCGGAGCGAGAAAGGGGATTTCCCATGGAAGCGTGTTGAAGGAACAGCAGATGCAGTGTGGGTCCAGAGTGCCGACTGTGGCGTTAGTGGGAAGACGGAGCGCTAGACCAGCGAACAGGCATCAATCTCAAATTTATAGAAGCTAAAATAGAATAAGATAAATTATTAAATCATTACAATTAAATGTAAATAAAGAAATATAATCTCAACGAATTACACATTTAACCTTTTCAATGTGCATTTGCCAACTTTCATTAAATCCATTAATTTTTAGAGGTCAAAAAATAAAATGCCCTTTTTACTTTTCCTTTTTAGCAGGGAAATTTACCAAATTAATTGCTTTAAAATATTAATATTTAAAAAATATTAAGTTCAGATTTTATTTAAATGATAAAAATATGAAAAATTATATATATCACCTCAACAGTAATTTTTTATTTCGTATTATTTATACTTTCTATTATTTTTTTATTTCAAATCTTTAAAATAAATTTTGAGTTGGGATAACTGGCAAAATTTTTTATTATGTATTATTATAAAAGGACTTATTCTCTTAAAATTGATCGATATACTAACAAAAAGATGTATAATTATAGGTATTATATTAAAATGCAATCAAATGTCCCTAATAGATCGCCACATATTAATTTTCAATTGAAATACATCAATATAGCAAACATTAGGTGTGTAATTAGAGTATTATGTTAAAAAACCTTCATATAGATAAGATTAAAGTCAAATTACATATATTCTCTTCAAATATAATAAAACCTAATTGAATACTCACACAATTGCTTTTATTCAAATAAAATAACTTATTATGCAATGAATCATACTCTAAATACTTGTACTCCACTAGAATTCAATGTAATGCAATGAATAGCAGCAAAAACATCACTATTCAACTCAAATTCATTGATATGTCATAAATCAGTCCCTAAATGATCCTATTCTCTTAAAATTAATCGATATACTGATAAATAGATGTGTAATTATAGGTATTACATTAAAACGCAATCAGATGTCCCTAATAGATCGCCAAATATCAATTTTAAATTGAAATACATCAATAGAGCAAACATTAGGTATGTAATCAGAGTATTATATTAAACAACCTTCATATAGACCAGATCAAAGTCAAATTACAAATATTCTCTTTGAATATAATAAAAATTAATTAAATACTCACACAATTGCTTGTATTCAATTAAAATAACTTATTATGCAACGAATCATACTCTAAATGCTTGTACTCCACTTGAATTCAACGTAATACAATGAATAGCTGCAAAACATCATTATTCAACTCAAATTCATTCATGTCATAAATCAGTTCCTAAAAGAGCATATTCTCTTAAAATTGATCGATACACTAACAAAAAGATGTATAATTATAGGTATTATATTTAAACGCAATCAAATATCCCTAATAGATTGTCACATATTATTTTTCGACTGAAATACAATAATATAGCAAACATTAGATGTGTAATCAGAGTACTATGTTAAAAAATCATCATATAGACAACATTAAAATTAAATTACATATATTCTCTTCAAATACAATAAAACCTAATTGAATATTCACACAATTGCTTGTATTCAGCTAAAATAACTTATTATGCAATGAATCATACACTAAATGCTTGTACTTCACTTGAATTCAACGTAATGCAATGAATCGCTGCAAAAATGTCACTATTCAACTCAAATTTATTGATTTGTCATAAATCAGACACTAAAATAGCATATTCTCTTAAAATTAATTGATATATTGATAAATAGATGTATAATTATGGGTTTTACATTAAAACGCAATCAAATAATCCTAATAGATCGTCAAATATTAATTTTCGATTGAAACACGTCAATATAGCAAAAATTAGGTTTGTAATCAGAGTATTATATTAAAAAACCTTAATATAGATAAGACTAAAGGCAAATTGCATATATTCTCTTCAAATACATCAAAAACTAATTGAATACTCACACAATTACTTTTATTCAGTTAAAATAACTTATTATGCAATGAATCATACTCTAAATGCTTGTACTCCACTTGAATTCAACATAATACACTAAATAGCTGAAAACACATAATTATTCAATTCAAATTCATTAATATGTCATGAATCAGACCCTAAAAAAGCATATTCTGTTAAAATTAATCGATATACTGACAAATAGATAAGTAATTATAGGTCTTACATTAAAACGCAATCCAATATCAGTAATAGATCGCAAAATATCAATTTGCGATAGAAATAAATCAATATAGCAAACATTAGGTTTGTAATCAGTGTATTATGTTAAAAAACCTTCATATAGATAAGATTAAATTTAAATTACATATATTCTCCTCAAATACAATAAAACTTATTTGAATACTCACACAATTGCTTGTATTCCGTTAAAATAACTTATTATGCAATGAATCATACTCTAAATACTTATACTCCACTTGAATTCAACGTAATGCAATGAATAGCTGCAAAAACTTCACTATTCAACTCAAATTTATTGATATGTCATAAATCAGTCCCTAAAAAAGCCTATTCGTGTAAAATTAATCGATATACTGATAAAGGATATGTAATTATAGGTATTACATTAAAACACAATCAAATAATCCTAATAGATCGCCAAATAGCAATTTTCGATTGAAATACATCAATATAGCAAACATTAGTCGTGTAATCAGAGTATTATATTAAAAAACCTTCATATAGACAAGATTAAACTCAAGTTACATATATTCTCTTCAAATATAATAATACCTGATTGAATACTCACACAATTGCTTATATTCAGTTAAAATAACATATAATGCAATGAATCGTTACTAAAAGCTTGTACTCCACTTGAATTCAACGTAATGTAATGAATAGCTTCAAAAACATATTCAACTCAAATTCATTGATGACAAATCAGTCCATAAAAGAGCCTATTCTCTTAAAATTAATCGATATACAGATAAATAGATGTGTAATTATATGTATTACATTAAAACGGAATCAAATAATCCTAATAAATCATCAAATATTAATATGCGATTGAAATAAATCAATATTGCAAACATAAGATATGTAACAAGAGTATTATGTTAAAAAACCGTCATATAGACAAGATTAATATCAAATTGCATATATTCTCCTCAAATACAATAAAAACTAATTGAATACTCATATAATTGCTTGTATTCTGTTAAAATAACATATTATGCAATGCACCGTACTCTAATGCTTGTACTCCACTTGAATTCAACGTAATGCAATGAATTGCTGCAAAAAATATCACTATTCATCTCAAATTTATTGATATGTCATAAATCAGACCCTAAAAAAGCTAATTCTATTAAAATTGATCAATATACTAACAAATAGATGTGTAATTATAGGTCTTACATTAAAACGCAATCAAATGTCCCAAATTGATACCAAATATCAATTTTTGATTGAAATACATTATTATAGCAAACATTAGGCCTGTAATCAGAGTATTATATTAAAAAACCTTCATATAGACATACTTAAAGTCAAATTGCATATATTCTCTTCAAATACATTAAAAACTAATTGAATACTCACGCAATTGCTTGTATTCAGTTAAAATAACTTATTATGCAATGAATCCTATTCTAAATGCTTGTACTCCACTTGAATTCAATATAATGCAATGAAAACTGCAAAAACATCACTATTCAGCTCAAATTCATTGATATGTCATGAATCAAACCCTAAAAGAGCTATTCTCTTAAAATTCAACAATATACTGACAAATAGAACTGTAATTATAGGTCTTACATTAAAACGCAATCCAATATCCCAAATTGAGTGGGAAATATATTAATTTTCAATTGAAATACATCAATATAGCAAATATTAGGCGTGTAACCAGAGTATTATATTAAAAAACCTTCATATAGATAAAATTAAAGTCAAATTACATATATTCTTTTCCAATACATTAAAAACTAATTGCATACTCACACAACTTCTTTTATTCAGATAAAATAACTTATTATGCAATGAATCGTACATTAAAAGCTTGTACTCCACTTAAATTCAACGTAATGCAATGAATAACAGCAAAAACATTACTATTCAACTCAAATTCATTGATATGTCATAAATCAGTTCCTAAAAGAGCCTATTCTCTTAAAATTAATCAATATACTGATAAATAGATTTGTAATTATATGTATTACATTAAAACGCAATCAAATAATCTTAATAGATCGCCAAATATCAATTTTTGATTGAAATAGATCAATATAGCAGACATTAGGCGTGTAATCAGAGTATTATAGACAAGATCAAAGTCAAATTGCATATATTCCCTTCAAATACAATAAAACCTAATTGAATACTCACACAATTGCTTGTATTCTGTTAAAATAACTTATTATGCAATGAATCGTACTCTAAATGCATGTACTCTACTTGAATTCAACGTAATGCAATGAATTGCTGCAAAAATATGACTATTCAACTCAAATTCATTGATATGTCATAAATCAGATCCTAAAAGAGCTTATTCTCTTAAAATTGATCGATATACTGACAAATAGATGTGTAATTATAGCTATTACATTAAAACCACAATCAAATGTCCCAAATAGATCGCCAAATATCAATTTTAGATTGAAATATATCAATATAGCTTAGATTAGGTTTGTAATTAGAGTATTATGTTAAAATACCTTCATATAGACAAGATTAAAGTAAAATTGCATATATTCTCTTCAAATACATTAAAAACTAATTGAATACTCAAACAATTACATGCATTCAGTTAAAATAACTTATTATGCAATGAATCTTCAGTTGAAATTCAACGTAATGCAATGAATAGCTGCAAAAACATGACTATTCAACTCAAATTCATTGATATGTCATAAATCAGTCGCTAAAAGAGTCTATTCTCTCTATAAATTAATCAGATATACTGATAAATAGATGTGTAATTATAGGTATTACATTAAAACGCAATCCGATGTCAGTAATAGATC
>KZ451982.1:833470-881799 GCA_002786265.1 Apostasia shenzhenica
ATAAAAGTAAAGTCAAATTGCATATATTGTCTTCAAATACGTTAACAACTAGTTGAATACTCACGCAATTGCGTGTATTCAGTTAAAAAAACTTATTATGCAATGAATCGTACACTAAAAGCTTGTACTCCACTTGAATTCAACGTAATGCAATGAACAGCTGCAAAAACGTCACTATACAACTCAATGTTATTGATATGTCATAAATCAGACCCTAAAAGAATCAATTCTCTTAAAATTGATCGATGTACTGACAAATAGATGTGTAATTATAGGTCTTACATTAAAACGCCATCCAATGTCAGAAATAGATCATAAAATATCAATTTGCCATTGAAATACATCACATAGCAAACATTAGGCGTGTAATCAGAGTATTATGTTAAAAAACCTTCATATAGACAATATTAAAGTCAAATTGCATATATTCTTTTCAAATACAATAAAAACTAATTGAATACTCACACAATTGCTTGTATTCTATTAAAATAACATATTATGCAACCCATCATTCTCTAAATGCTTGTACTCCACTTGACTTCAACGTAATGCAATGAATTGCTGCAAAAATATAACTATTCAACTCAAATTCGGTGATATGTCATGAATCAGACCCTAAAAGAGTCTATTCTCCTAAACTTGATCGATATACTGACAAATAGATGTGTAATTATAGGTCTAACATTAAAACGCAATTCGATGTCAGTAATAGATCGCAAATTATCAATTTGCAATTGAAACACATCAATATAGCAAATATTAGGTTTGTAATCAGTGTATTATGTTAATAAACCTTCATATAGACAAGATGAAAGTCAAATTGCATATATTCTCTTCAAATACAACAAAAACTAATTGAATACTCACACAATTGCTTGTATTTCGTTAAAATAACTTATTATGCAATAAATCGTACTCTAAATGCTAGTACTCCACTTGAATTCAATATAATGTAATGAATGCCTGCAACAACATCACTATTCAACTCAAATTCATTGATACGTCATGAATCAGACCCTAAAAGAGCCTATTCTCTTAAAATTGATCAATATACTGATAAATAGATGTATAATTATAGGTATTATAATAAAACACAATCAAATATCCCAAATTGGTAGAATAATATCAATGTTTGATTGAAATACATCAATATAGCAAATATTAGTCATGTAATAAGAGTATTTATGTAAAAACCTTCATATAGATAAAATTAGAGTAAAATGTCATATATATTCTCTTCAAATACATTAAAAACTAATTAAATACTGACACAATTGTTTGTATTCAATTAAAATAACTTATTATACAATGAATCGAACAGTAAAAGCCTGTACTCCACTTAAATTCAATGTAATGCAATGAATAGCTGCAAAAATGACACTATTCAACTCAAATTCATTGATATGTCATAAATCAGTCCCTAAAAGAGCCTATTCTCTTAAATTTAATCGATATACTGATAAATAGATGTGTAATTATAGGTATTATATTAAAACACAATCCGATGTCAGTAATAGATTGCAATATATCAATTTGCGATTGAAATACATCAATATAGCAAACATTAAGCATGTAATCAGAGCATTATGTTAAACAACCTTCATATAGAAAATAAAAGTCAAATTGCATATATTCTCTTCAAATACATTAAAAACTAATTGAATACCCACACAATTGCTTGTATTCAGTTAAAATAACTTATTATGCAATTAATCGTACTCTAAATATTTGTACTCTACTTGAGTTCAACATAATGCAATATATAGCTGCAAAAACGTCACTATTCAACTCACATTGGTTGTTATGTCATAAATCCGACCGTAAAATAGCTTATTCTCTTAAAATTGACCGATATACTTATAAATAGATGTGTAATTATAGGTATTCCATTAAAAAGCAATCAAATGTCCCTAATAGATCGCTAAATATCAATTTTCATATGAAATACATCAATATAGCAAACATTAGATTTGTAATCAGGGTATTATATTAAAAAACCTTCCTATATAGGCAAGATTAAAGTCAAATTACATATATTCTCTTCAAATACGTTAACAACTAGTTGAATACTCACGCAATTGCGTGTATTCAGTTAAAATAACTTGTTATGCAATGAATCGTACACTAAAAGCTTGTACTCCACTTGAATTCAACGTAACGCAATGAATAGCTGCAAAAACGTCACTTTACAACTCAAATTCATAGATATGTCATAAATTCGACCTTAAAATAGCTTATTCTCTTAAAATTGATCGATATACTGACAAATAGATGTGTAATTATAGGTATTCCATTAAAAAGCATTCAAATGTCTCTAATAGATTGTCAAATATCAATGTTCGATTGAAATACATCAATATAGCAAATGTTAGATTTGTAATAAGAGTATTATGTTAAAAAATCTTCATATACATAAGATTAAAGTCAAATTACATATATTCTCCTCAAATACAATAAAAACTAATTAACTACTCGCACAATTGCTTGTATTTTATTAAAATAACATATTATACAATGCATTGTACTCTAGATGCTTGTCCTCCACTTGAATTCAACGTAATGCAATGAATAGCTGCAAAAACATAACTATTCAATTCAAATTTATTCACATGTCTTAAATCAAACCCTAAAAGAGCCTATTCTCTTAAAATTGATCGATATACTGACAAATAGACGTGTAATTATAGGTATTACATTAAAACACAATCAAATGATCCTAATAGATCGCCAAATATCAATTTTCGAATAAAATACATTAATATAGCAAACATTAGGTGTGTAATCAGTGTATTTTTTTTTTGGTGTGTAATTAGTGTATTCTGTTAAAAAACTTTCATATAGACAAGATCAAAGTCAATACATCAATATAGCAAATATTAATTTTAGTTTGAAATACATCAATATAGCAAATATTAGGTGTGTAATCAGATTATTATGTTAAAAAATCTTCATATATACAAGATTAAAGTTAAATTATATATATTCTCTTCAAATACATTAAAAACTAATTGTACTCCACTTGAATTCAACGTAACGCAATGAATATCTGTAAAAACATCATAATTCAACTCAACTGCATTGATATATCATAAATCAGTCCCTAAAAGAGCCTATTCTCTTAAATTTCATTGATATACTAACAAAAAGATGTATAATTATAGGTATTACAATAAAATGCATTTAAATGTCCCTAATAGATCTCCAAATATCATTTTTCGACTAAAATACAATAATATAGCAAATTAGGTGTTCAATCAGAATATTATATTAAAAACCTTTATATAGATAAGATTATAGTCATGTTGCATATATTCTCTTCAAATACAACAAAAACTAATTGAATGCTTACAAAATTGCTTGTATTCAGTTAAAATAACTTATTATGCAATGAATCATACTCGAAATGCGTATACTCCTCTTGAATTCAACGTAATGCAATGAATAGCGGCAAAAACAACACTATTCAACTTAAATTCATTGATATGTCATAAATCAGTCCTTAAAATAGTTTATTCTCTTAAACATAATCGATATACTGCTAAATAGATGTGTAATTATAGGTATTACATTAAAAACAAATTTTATATCCCTAATAGATCGCCAAATATCAATTTTAAATTTAAATACATCAATAGAGCAAACATTAGGTATATAATCAAAGTATAATATTAAAAAACCTTCATATAGATAAGATCAAAGTCAAATTGCAAATATTCTCGTCGAATACAATAAAAACTAATTGAATACTCACACAATTGCTTGTATTCAGTTAAAATAACTTATTATGCCATGAATCATACTCTAAATACTTGTACTCCACTTGAATTCAACGTAATGCAATGAAAAGCTGCAAAAACATCACAATTCAACTGCATTGATATATCATAAATCAGTCCTTAAAAGAGCCTATTCTCTTAAAATTGATTGATATACTAACAAAAAGATGTATAATTATAGTTATTACATTAAAATGCAATCAAATGTCCCTAATAAATCGTCAAATATCATTTTTCAACTGAAATACAATAATATAGCAAACATTTGGTGTGTAATAAGAGTATTATGTTAAAAAACCTTCATATAGATAAGATTAAAGTGAAGTTGCAAATATTCTCTTCAAATACAACAAAAACTAATTGAATACTCACACAATTACTTGTATTCAGTTAAAATAACTTATTATGCAATGAATCGTACCCTAAATGCTTGTACTCCACTTGAATTCAATGTAATGCAATGAATAGCTGCAAAAACATCACTATTAAACTTAAATTCATTGATATGTCGAAAATCAGACCCTAAAAGAGCCTATTCTCTTGAAATTGATCGATATGCTGAAAAATAGATGGTAATTATAGCAAATATTAGGTTTGTAATTAGAGTATTATGTTAAAAAATCTTCATATAGACAAGATTAAAGTCAAATTGCATATATTCTCTTCAAATATATTAAAAACTAATTGAATACTCACACAATTGCTTGTATTCAGTTAAAATAACTTATTATGCAATGAATCGTATTGTAAATGCTTGTACTCCACTTGAATTCAACGTAATGAAATGAATAGCTGCAAAAACATTACTATTCAACTCAAATTCATTGATGTCATAAATCAGACCCTAAAAAAGCATATTCTCTTAAACTTGATCGATATACTGAGAAATATGTGTAATTATTGGGATTATATTAAAAAGCACTCAAATGTCACTAATAGATTGTCAAATATCAATTTTCGATTGAAATACATCAATATAGCAAACATCAGGTGTGTAATCAGAGTATTTTGTTAAAAAAACCTCAATATAGGTAAAATTAAAGTCAAATTACATATATTCTCTTCAAATATATTAAAAATTAATTGAATACTCACACAATTGCTTGTATTCAGTTAAAATAACTTATTATGCAATGAATCGTACTCTAAATGCTTGTACTCCACTTGAATTCAATGTAATGCAATTAATAGCCGCAAAAACATTACTACTCAACTCAACTGTATTGATATGTCATAAATTAGTCCCGAAAAGAGCCTTTTCAATTAAAATTGATTGATATACTAACAACAAGATGTGTAATTATAGCTATTACATTAAAACCACAATCAAATGTCCCAAATAGATCGTCAAATATCAATTTTATATTGAAATACATCAATATAGCAAACATTAGGTGTGTAATCAGAGTATTATATTAAAAAATCTTCATATAGATAAGATTAAAGTCAAATTACATATATTCTCTTCAAATACATTAAAAACTAATTGAATACTCACACAATTGCTTGTATTCAGTTAAAATAACTTATTATGCAATGAATCGTACTCTAAATTCTATTATGCAATAACTTATTATGCTATGAATATTTAGTTAAAATGACTTAATATATAATGAATCAGTATCTAAATTCTATTATTCTATTTAAATATAATGAAATATTATCGAATAATTATATAATTAAAATATTCAGTTAAAGTAATTTAATGCAAAATGAATACATCTCTAAATGCGTGTTTCGAGCTTAATTTCATTGATATAACAATAACTTTTGGTATAATTATAAATATTCAGTTCAAAAATATTAATATGTAATAAATCATTTTTTAAAAGCATATATTCTTTTGAAATTCTATGTGACATAATTGAATAATTTTTTTATTGCTAGTATTTAATTAAAATTCCTTTATATGTATTGAATCAGACTCATAATATATGAATTCAGTTGAAATACATCAATATAACATATATAAGTTATATAGTCATCAGTATTTAGTTAAAATGCTCTGATACATAATAAATCATAGTCTAAATGCTAGAATTTTATTATTTTAATATTTTCAAATATCATAAAGTAGTTGTATAATTTTTTATATTTAGTTAAAATAATATAATATATAATAAATCAACGTGTAAATGATTAAATTTAACTAAAATATATTAACATAATATTAAATAGTTTTATAATTATCTAAAGTATCTTGATAGGTAACGTAGGTATCAAATTAAATATGCAAGTATTCTGTTCACACATTTAAATTTTGTTAAATAGTTATATAATTGCTAGTATTCAATTAAAATATTTTAATATAAACAATAGATCTCTAAATGCAACTATTGAGTTTAAATTTATCGATATAGTAATGAATCATTGTATAATTACCCTTATTCAATTAAAATTTACTAGTATTTGACAAATAAATCTCTAAAAGTAAATTTTTCATTAAAATTCTTTAATATACTATCAAAAATTATTTAATTACTAGCATTTAGTTACAAGACCAAGATATGTATCGAATATGATTCTAAATATGTGTATTTAGTTGAAATAATATATATAAAATATGTAATTGTTAGTATTTAGTTAAAATATCTTCATATATAATGAATCGATATTTAACATCAAGTGTTTTATTCAAATACATTAAACAATCATCAAATAATTGTACAATTACTAGTATTAATTTAAAATAATTTGATATATTGCAAATATATCTATAAATATGTGTTCAGCTTAATTTCATCGTTATAGTAATAAATGCTTGTGTAATTATCGCTGTTCAATTCAAAATATTAACATGTATTAGATCAATCTCTACAAGTGTATATTCATTTGAAATTCTTTAATATATTATTTAATGGTTATTTAATTACCAATATTCAATTAAAATATTTTAATATATATTGAATCATACTCTAAATTTATGTATTCTCGTGAAATATGTTGATGTGACATGTCAAAGTTGTGTAATTATAAAACTTTAGTTAAAATGCTTTAATATATAACAAATTAGAATCTAAATACTTGCTTAAATATATTGAAATACTATTGAATAATTATATAATTACCAGTATTCAGTTAAAGTAATTTAATATGTAATGAACAAGTCTCTAAATATATCCTTTAAGCTAATTCATTGATATAGCAATAAATTCTTATATAATTGTTAGTATTTAATTCAAATATATTGATATATAATAAATTATTTTCTAAAATTATATATTCTATTATTATTCTTCAATATATCATTGAATAATTTTTTAAATGCTAGTTTTTCATAAAAATACTTTGATTTGTATTGAATCAGACTTGAAATATGTGAATTCACTTGAAATACATTGATATAACGTATATATAATTTATATAATAGTTAATATTTAGTTAAAATGCCTCAATATTTAATAAATTGATGTTTAAATGCTAAAATTGATTTAAATATATTGAAATATCATAGTATCTCACTTATATTCAGTTAAAATAATATGATACATAATGAATAAGTTTTTAAATAAATTAATTGAGCTCAAATATATCAAAATCTTAATAAGTTCATTCGTCTTTCCTTGGCTCTTTCAGATTTTAGACACCATTATAATTTTTATATTTAAAATTATCTCCCCTTATCTTTTCCATTCCATCATCAAATAATAAAAAACAACACCCTTTTTAAAGTTTTCTATTTATATCTAGAAAATTTTTTGAAGATAGAGAAAAAATTTATTTATGAAATCTAAATTTTTTTATGTTGTTCTCTCAGCCTATTTATTTCAAATGTCTAGTACTTCTCTCTATTTCTATCACTCTTCCATTTCAATTTCTCAATTATAAATTTATATAAAAGAAAAATTGTAAAAATTTTCTGTAATTAACTAATAATTATAGTTTAATTCAAATTTTTTAAAACCTTACCAAAACATTATTATAGTTAATTTAATATATTTCGATACTCATTCACTATTATCTTCTCCAAAATTTTTAATTTTACTCTCAATATGATATTTAATTTTTAAGTCTCGTCACTCTTTGAGTTGATAAAATGTGGTGATTTCAAGTTAAATTAAGACCAGTTGAAAGCAACATATTGTTTAATTAAAATGTTTATTATGTGTATAATTATATCTTAATATATAATAATATATATTATGTGTAGTTGTACTTTAAACTCTATACATGAACTATAATAATATATTTATATAAATAATATTTTTATATATATTCCAATAAAATTTTAAATATGTATATTTGTAAACATATTAATTTTGTTAATGAGACGAATTAATTTTATTGTGAGCAAGTCAAAATTGAGACGTAAAAAGATTGAGTTAATTTTGAATCAAATTTTAATATTAAAAATAAATAAATAAACTGAATGAAGTGACTTTTAAGTTTCAAAAAGAGTTGCCACCCCTGCAAAAGCCAAAAATTATAAACTTTTTTAGGATCTATTTTCAATTTAATGCGTTCCTGAGGAACCTGGTTGTAATTACGCATTTATTTAACCCGCCGCTCTCATCCACTTCCTTCCCGTCCCGAATGGTGAACGTTCTAGAACTCCTCACAAACTCATAAAATCAAAAGAAACGCACCGACCACCACGCCACGTGACCTTTAAAGGACACGTGGCAGTGCAGTTAAAGGAAACGCCAAGGCGAGCGTGAGCGCCACGCTGCCACGTCACTTTAACGGCTACCATTGGGCGGGCCCCATTCTTATTCTTTTGCGTAACTTGCCAACTCGTCGGTCCCCGCCTCTCCCGGGGGCACCCGTCGAACGTACAAAATCCCACTCTGCGCGGCTCGTTCCACCTCTCTCTCTTTCCCTCTTCTCCCGGAGACGAACAGCTGAGCTGCACCGTCGGGCAATCGGAAACTCGATCCTTTCGGATTGGAACGAGGGAGGGATTGTTCGATTTTGAAGCTGCTGCGGAGATCGGTGCAAACCGTCCCGATTCTGGTTCGGATTCTTAGAAGTGCTGCATTCTAGGGTTTGGTGGGCTCCGTTGTTGGAGGAGGGGCGGCGGAGGAGTTGGTTTTTATAGGTTAGATGGCTGTAGAATACAAATGTTGCGAGGCCAACTTCTTTATCTATCTGGTGGTGATTGCACTGCTGGTGCTCTTTGCCGGGCTCATGTCGGGGCTCACCCTCGGCCTCATGTCTCTGAGCCTCGTTGATCTCGAGGTCCTCCACAAGTCTGGCACCCCAAAGGACCGCAAGCACGCTGGTAATCATCCTCTTCTCCAGGCTTTCTTTCTCCATGGGTTGTTGCAGATGTATTTGTTAGAGGACATAGAGAGGGAGAGAGAGAGAATAATGTTGAAGGAGAACTGTAATTCCTTTCTTGTTCAATTGTTAAGATCTCCCTTTTATAATGAGGAGTCCATATTACAATATGGTATGTAATTAAATTCTCTGTAATAGAGAATCGTTTTACATGGCAATATGTAAATTAAATCATAATTACAAAATATAAGTTAGAAATGATAGTTCTTAAAAGAAAACATATTTGGCGTATTGTAGGCAAATCTTCCCCTTCCGCAGGGTGGTGAACGTCGCTTCTGTCGAAGGGAACTCCAGCCTTACCTCCGGATTATTTCCCCAGACCTACTCAACCTCCGCATTGAAAGTATGTGGAGGAAGAGAGCATCGCTCTCCGCCCACAGCTCGAAAATCATCCATCTCCTTGGCTCGGCTCCGCGATTTCTTGGCCATTGTAATCCCAAAGAAAGAGACAGTAGTGGGGGGCCATCACCGCCCTTGGGGTCTTTTATAGTCCCTAGCCCGAAGTTTCCGCTCCCCGAAGGCGAAATCTGACCGTCTGATCCAATCAACCTAGAAACCTAAGCCTACTAGGCACACATGCCTCCTTGGTTTTCCCCCAACGATCACATCACGAAATTCGAAATCTTGCACTGAAAAGAATTATTTCATTGAACAAAATTCCTTTTTACAAACTTGAAAAAATAAAGGAAGGAATTCCCTAGGGATGGAGCCTGAACTTCGGCACCAACAGGAGACCTCTAACGGCTCGAGCGAAGTCCATTCGACAATGGTTCTCCTCCACCAGCTCTTCGACTCAGGCGGCCTCCAGAGCGGCTTTCTCCTTCTTCAACTCTTCGATCTCGAGCACCGCCACCTCCAGATCGCCCTCGTACTTGGCGCATTTCTACTCCAGGTCGGCGATTGCCTTCTCCGCCTCTGAAGGCTCTAATCTTCGAAGCACGGTCAAGGCCTCATCCACCTTCCGTTCGAGCGCCGCCATCTACTCCCCACTCGCAGAACGCTCTTCGATATGGTCGAGGCACCGGTAGATATTGCGCGCGAAGGTTTGCGTAGTCAGACCTCCGGAGCTGGCCCCCGGCTGGACCATCCCCGAGTGGGCGTCCGGACCAGCTGAAGGCGCCGGAGGAGGTGGGACCAAGGCTGACAATCCACGGTCCTACACCGGCGCACGTAGGTGGAGTCGAGGGCTGCATCGCCGCTACGTCTTCGACAGGCGGCACTTCATCGTCCGCCATCGTAATGGTGTTCTCCCAGTTGGTTTTCCATGTAAAAAAATCTCTCTTTTGATCTTCTGGTTTATTTCTAGCTTCAACACAAATTAAAATTTTATTTACATATTAAATTACAAATTAAAATATAAAAAATTAAAATTAATTATTATAATACAAATAAATAATAATTTTATATTTATTGATGTTTTAATTTCATGCATACAGTATGAGAAATTGCTTGTTATATATATAATTCATTAAGAAATTAGAGTTTGGATGATGATCTAGTAATTTGAGGGGATTAGCCTGTAAAATTTCACTTGGCCAAATGCTTAAAAGTATGTTGTTATATTTGAATAATGCCACTTACCATTGAAGGAAACAATAGGATTCCATGGCTTATTTACACTTATGCAGCTTCACCTTCATTACATGTTTACCTTCTTACTATTTGGTTTTTATGTTGATGTAGTTGTGCCAATTATAGAGGAATTAAATTAATGAGTCATACTTTAAAACTTTAGGAGAGGGTGATCGAACAAAGGTTACGTCATAATATTAAGGTATCAGAGAATCAGTTTGGTTTTATGCCAGGTAGATCTACTATAGAAGCCATTCATTTATTAAGAAAAATAATAGAGAAGTTTAAGGAGAGAAAGGAAAGCCTATATTTGATTTTTATTGATTTGAAAAAAGCTTATGATCAAGTCTCAAGAGAAGTACTTTGGAGAGTTCTAAAAAAAAAAGAATTTGTACTGCTTATATTCAAGTTATTAAAGACATATATAAGGAGCTGTTACTTGTGTTCGGATATAAGGAGGTTTGACTAAGGATTTTCCTATTATAGTTGGATTACTCCAAGGCTCGGCTTTAAGTCCGTATCTTTTTGTTTTAATTATGAAAGTTATGACTGGACATATCTAAGATTAGGTGCCTTGGTGTATGCTTTTCGCAGATGATAATATCCTTGTTGAGAAAACTAAAGAGGGAGCTAAAGCGAAACTCGAGCTTTGGGGGAATGCTTTAGAATCTAAAAGTTTTCATCTCAGTAGTTCAAAAATTGAATATATGGAGTGCACATTTAGTCAAGAAAGAAATACTTATATTGAAGATGTGACAATTGGTGATCAAATTGTCAAGAAGAGTGAGCGCTTTAGATACCTTGGATCAATCATACAAAATAATGGTGAAATAGATAATAACATTATTAGCAGGATTCAAGAAGGATGGGTAAAATGGAGAAATGTTTCTGGTGTGTTGTGCGATAAAAAATCTCATCCAAAATTAAAGGTAAATTTTATAAAACTGTAGTAAGACCAACGATGATATATAGTGCTAAATGCTGCCCTGCAAAGAGGAAACATATAAATAAAATAAATGTTTTAGAAATGAGGATGCTAAGGTGGATGTGTGGGTATACATGAAAGGATAGAATGAGAAATGAGTATATCCAAAAAAAAGTTGATGTTGCACCATTGAGGATAAACCTAGAGAAAGTCAGCCTAGATGGTTTGGACATATAAATCATAGGCCGATTGAAGCTCCAGTTAGAAAAATTGAGTTATTAGATTTTGCCCATGTACAAAGAGGGAGAGGGAGACCAAAGAAGACATGGCAAAAAACTTTAAGGAGTGATCTTAGTTACTTAGACTTAAATAAGAATTTGGTAACTAATAAAGCGTAATGGAAACAAAGAATTTATGTAGCCGACCCCACCTAGTGAGATTAAGGCTTGGTTGTTGTTGTTGTTGTTAGTCAAAGGCCTCTGTATGATTCTATTATGGTTATTGCTAGTCTTCTTTAATATATAATGTGATTATCAAATATGCATTTATAATATATATATATATATCTATATCTATATATAATATGCTAGTGACCTAGAACTGGAAGCATTAATTGTGTCATTTCAATGGAAATTGCTTGGTTTCGGCCTGATGTGCTAGCTTCACACCCTTTAATTCTTAGGGATTTTATTTTTTGAGTTTCTATATTTTTTACTAAGCTTTTGGATATTATTAGGCTTTGTTATTTCTGCTTCATGTTATAATAGTATAATCAATCTTAAAGGAGGCTAATTATACATGAAATGGTACTTCTTCACATTTCAGCTTGAAGGTGCCTGTTGGAACTACGTAACTTCTAGTGAGCTTGTGACATGTTTGGTAGGATGTGAACCGCCTATACCACTCGGCGAACGGAGTTCCTTTGCTTTTGTTTGTAGTCACACGTCATAGCTCCTATTGTTAAAGCAAACACCTTTTTATTTCTATTTATCGTTGTTTCTTTTTTGTAATGATGATGCTTACTTGTGCTCATACAATACAGCCTTTTTAACTGTCAGTTCCTATGCTTTTCTTTACTTTTTTTTTCAGAACTTTTATATGCTTTATTGTTTCTGGCAGCAAAGATATTGCCTGTCGTGAAGAACCAACACTTACTTTTGTGCACTCTCCTCATTTGCAATGCTGCATCCATGGAGGTATTTTGGGTGGCTATCAAACCTGTTTCTTTTATGGATATTTCTTGATTATGATAAATGTTCAATTTTCTTTTCATACACTAGGCTCTTCCAATATTTCTTGACAGCTTGGTTTCTGCATGGGGTGCAATATTAATTTCTGTCACATTGATACTCCTTTTTGGCGAGGTAAATTATCCTGTTCTGTATGAGGTTTGAGGAAGAAAAAAGACATGATAACAACATTTGTCTTAATGTAATTGTTTGTCGGCAAACAAGCAGATCATTCCACAGTCTATATGTTCTCGTCATGGTTTGGCTATAGGAGCAGCACTTGCACCAGTAGTTCGTGTGCTTGTCTGGATCTGCTTTCCTGTTTCTTATCCAATCAGCAAGGTTATTTATTTTCTTGCTCATAGCTGCTATGAAATGCCCCACCTAGTGGGATTAAGACTTAGTTGTTATTGTTGTTGTATAGCTGCTACAAAATATTATATAGCCGAATTTTTTTTTATTATTTTGCAAATATGATCTAACTAGAAGTTTGATTAACGTAAAACTTATTCATTTTTGTTTATAAACTGCAGATGCTGGACTTTCTTTTGGGGAAGGACCATGTAGCTCTTTTCCGTAGAGCTGAGTTGAAGACCCTTGTGAATTTACATGGAAATGAGGTGTGCTACTCAGTTTATTAATTCAAACATTGTTGATTTTATCTTTTGTAAATATCTAAAGACTGTCCAATCCCATGACACTCATTAACGTAGTTGAGAACTAAGTTTTCCCGTATTGTTTAATGAGCGAGATTGTATTAAAGTGGTGTTTGGTTCAAAGTAATTTTGATATTATATCATGTTATCTAGATGTTTTGATATTTAGATGTTATTTTTTTAGCGACAATTCTATATTTTTTTATAATACTATCTAAATATGTCATCAAACTAAATAATTTTTTTCTAGATGATATAACATCAATATAACATTGAATCAAACACCTCCTAAATATTTATTTCAGTTTTAATTTTTATCAGTCTAGAATCTCTTTTAGTAAAGAATGGCATTTGAAGTTGGATTGCCAAACATGTTTGTCTCAAGGAATTTAAATTATTAGTCGGTAGGGTAAATGGGAATGTGGTGCATTGACTGGATATAAGCTTTAGATTGAGTCTGACATATGGTAATTAGTTGAATGCGAGTTATTGATGGAAACTGAAGGTAATTTTTTTATGCTGGCATATTTTGTCCAAGCCTTTATGGTCATTAATTTATTTTTTGGAAGGGTATGGTCATTGATTTTTTTGAATTTTGTTTAAAATTGGGTATGGTCAATGTTGAAACCACCCCCACACCCCCAAAATTTTAAAAAAGTGATATATAGTTGCCTGTGAATTACTGAGAGAAACTCATATTCAAATGGTTCAATTCCTTACGCTAGCATATCTTATCCAAGCCTTTTTGGTGATCATTGGATGGGAAAGAACGGCCCACTATAATGTTTTTGAAAACTATTTAAGTTTGCTTGGATTACGAAGTGTACAACTACTTTTTGATTTAGGTGATATTCAAGGACGTCTACTTCTATGCAATGGTTGATCTTTTTTGACAGTAGAGATCAATAGGTTTGGATTTGATGTCAAACACCATGCTATTGGAATTAATTTGACTACAGACAGCATTCTCCTCCTTTCCCTTCTTTTAGAATATATGTTTCCCTTTATATGATGGTGATCAAAATATTCTTATGTTATTGAGAATTATTGGCACACCTCCCATTTTTATTAATATAAATATCCTCAAGTAAGGGTGACTAACAATCAGAATTACACAGATTGATTACAAGTGAACGTTCTTAATTTATAAAAAGATGATTCATTATAGAATTTTAGGAGTCTTGGTAATAAACAAATAGTAGATTTGGATGAAAATAACATTTAGTTTTGCATGGGTTTGCTGGAAAATTGATTCATACAGGAATTACTGAGAGCCATTAGTGGAGTTGAGAGAGAGGGAGAAAGAGAAGGCCAGCCAGCATCAGCCATCCTATAGCGAGGAAATGCAAACTCCTCTAGCAGCTCATTTACCTAAAAATAACAAGAAGACAATCATATAGGCAAAATAAATTAATTTCATCTCACAATAAGTCAGGTGGGATGTAATATCACTAGTAAATTTATAATTTACAATAAATAACATCAACGTTTATAGAGATTTTCATTGACAATGTATATATGTAATGGAATTATCATGGGTGTGACCAGAGTTATGTCACTAGTGTGGCAATAGAAATGTCATAAGTGTGACAATAGAATGTAGGTACATCTCTCGCTGACGTTACATGTCCAAAAGTTGGCTTGTCAATCATGGAATCTCAAATTATCATATGATCCCCAGAGCTCCATCAGCAAAGCAATGGAGCATCAGCTACCCCAATTTTGGTAATCTTTCCCTCTACATCTCCCCTATCTCACTCATTGAAAACCGCTGCCACTTCGCCACCAAAGGAGAAGCATCATCGACCAACCTTGAGACAACTTAAGTCTCTTCTGACAAGCTTATATCATCACTTTCCCACGCAACCACACCTCACATATTCCCTTCCTCTCCCTCCACCTTGAACACCTCAACCCAATTTTGGCACGGTTTTCTTGGCTTGACCCGCATTGACCCATGGGATTGGAAACTAAATGACAAAAAGTATGTTTGACATACAAGTACTCTTGCACAACTCCTCTTTAGGTAAACAAATCCTATTGAAACAAAGTCATCTTGGTTATTAAATTTGATTAAATTACTCTATAATATGTATAAAACTATAACTTAAAATTAATCGAGGATTTATACTGGAATTTTACGTCGGATGATATCAGTACCCTTTATTCTATGTAGATTAATGCAAGGCAAGACTTTGACTCTTCCATTTGTTCAAGGTTTGCTTCATGCATAGAGATTTCTTACTAGGCTGCTAGGGCGATGATAGGTCAACGAGGTTGTCGGTGGGTGGGTTGGCGTGCATGGCTTTCAATGATTTGACCGTCAAGCGACAATGTGACCAATGGTGCATCATAGTCATCGTTTGCAGCAGCGTAAGGATTGACAAGGCATTCTTTTATAGCTAGGAGAAGAAAATGCGAGAGAGAGGTGGAGGTAGTTGGGTAGTTGAGGCATAAAATTAATGTAGAGAGAGAGAAATGTTGGGTGGAAAGAGAAATTATGTGAGAGTTGGGATGGGGAAGGGCGGGGGAGAGAGAATGATTCTTTAGTCAGAATTTGATAATAAAATTAATTACAATTTATATACATTTAGTTTATGACTCTGTTTTAAGAAGTTTATTTTAGGATTTTAAAACTAAGATTACTTTCTACTTAACAAAAATTTTGATGAACTTTAACTTAACCACATATAAATAAATTGGGATCTAGCTGAATTGAGCTAATATTTTATATATTATTTTATTCTTCTACTTTATCTTCTTTTTCTCGTTATTATTATATCAATTAATATTTTGGGTATTCTTACAAGAGTTTTACAACTATAATTCTTATTTTCTCTTCAATCCTGTCTCAAAAATAGTCTGAATCAATTAGTTACATGTCATTTCATCCTAATGGTAAATGAAACAAGGGGATGGAAGAAGATTCATAATATAGGGTGTTCTCCTTTCAGTTGGTGGGGTCGAGATAGTTAAATTAAAGAGAACATTTTAGCTGTTCTAAGGCCACACATGCTCTTGATTTATAGTCTTTCTATTAACATACAGGCTGGAAAAGGAGGAGAGTTAACTTATGATGAAACAACAATAATTGCTGGAGCACTAGAGCTGATTGAGAAAAAAGCAAGCGATTCCATGACACATCTTTCGCAGATCTTTTCAATCGATATCAATGCAAAGCTTGACAGGTCTGGTCTTATTAAATATTATGAAATATTAACTTCTCAAATGCATGTGGAAGTCATTTATAAATATATTTTGCAGTGAATTAATGAGGATGATCATGGATAAGGGGCATAGCAGAGTGCCAGTTTACTACGATCAACCCACAAACATAATTGGGCTTATATTGGTAATTTATGAATGTGGTTTCATGAACATTGTAATTGATAGATATCGACCTTTCTTTACTCGATGTAGTGATTGGTTGTTTTATTATTGATATTATGCTTCCTTGGATAAGTATTTTTTAGTCTTTTAGCTATATGTACTGCTCACTCTAATTACAAATTTGTGGCTATCAAGATTTTCCATTTGCAGGGGCAGCTGCTGGTTTGGTAATTTAAGGAAAAAAACATTAATTGGGTTCTACTAGTTGAACCTATGTATGGAAAGAGTGAGATGTATTCTTTGAAAATGCAATGAGTTGAAATGTATATATAGTAAATTACATCTAAAGAGTTAGATTAATTTACTAGATTTTACTTTAAAAAATTAGTTTTATGATTTTAGATTCTACGTATGAAGATTTCTCATAGGCCAAAGTCCCTGTCGTTAATATCTCTTCCCATTGGGAAGATGACTTTTGATTAAATGAGTCTGAGTGTCAATATTTTTTTGATCAGTGACTTAAGTTGGTTTTAGGGTTAATTTAGTTGGGAAACAATGGTAAAACCTGTCAAGATCCTATGATTCCATTATCCAGAGATTTATCGATTGAATCTGACTCATCTTAGTCTTTAAGATCATGACTATAGAACGGCTTGTTAAGAATTATAGGTTCTATCATCTGATGATGTTCTAGTGCATCTAGGTGGATGGGATTTAAGTTTCCTCTATGACATGTCTTATGCGAAAAACCCATTCTAGTTCAAAATTTTCATTGACCAATGACTTCATCATGTCGAGAGATTCAGATTTAACTGACATTGCAACCTTTAGCTAGAGTTTTACCAATATCATTTAAGAATGCGAGATAAAGGGTATGCACTTTGTCAAGAAACAGGCGAGACGAAGTTTGAAATAAATTGTTATTTAATCAAAGGCATTATCGTTTTGTGAAAAACTTATAATCTCATATGTATGAAGATTAATTTAAATGAGCATTGCTAAGTTTTATAGAATAGTAGCATAGTAAGGCATAAGGTTGCTACTTCAATGGTTTTACATGATAAGGCATGTTGTTCGAGGAGTTATGTACTTCGATATGTTTATCAATACATTTTTTTTCTTTGCAGTTATTCTCGTCATTTAAAAGTCTGGTCGTGTTATTCGAGATATTAGGTTTCAAATAACAGCTATAAATACAACCCTTAACGACATAGACATCACATAGGGAGTTCACTGTGGCGATTTGGTCATATCCGGAGGTTCTCCTTGAACTTTCTTATAGGGAGCTGTGAGGAGACTTGACCGCCATAGGAGACGTACTCCCAAGTGGTGTGTATGCTCATAGGCGCACATCAACGACACCATGATCAAACCTTAGCCATGGCCATAGACAACATCGCTAAGAGCCTTGAGATGACATTATTGCTCCAATGTCACAGAGTGGAATGTAGGGAAGCCAAGAAGAAGATAGAAGAGATAGTCGACATAGCTTATTTATCTTGAATGACTAACATCAGTCTGTGTTTGATACTTATTTGTAAAGGCGAACACACTAGAGAGGGAATAGGAGTGAGATAGGATGATTGCAAAGTGATGGAGAAAGAGAGAGGTGTTTGATCTATAGATTGGAGAGCTTGTGGAGAGAGCTTATGTCCTAGATGATGCGTTAGAGGCTATTTATATAGAGGTAAAGTTAGGGGTAGTTGAATATGAATGAAATGAGGGGGTTGTGAGCTGAGCGTGAGAAAATGTCAAATAAAGTGCTGGTGGGATGCAATGTCAAAAGTTGGAGAAGATTGTGTATGGTAGGGAAGATTGTATAGGGTAGGTGAGGATGATTTGCACGAAATGTGAAGCATTTTTTTTGTTGCATGGTTTGCTTCCCGATAATGGGAAGTATTTGGTAATTTAATTCTATTTAAGACTGATATAATATTAAGCAATATCTATGAGTTTAATTCTGAATAGAGTTATTTAAATCAGAGCTAAGTTTATATATAAGTATTTATAAGTTTTTAAGCTCATTAACTAGAAGTTATAAGATTATGTAGAAGTTTGATTAAGTTTGGTAAGGATTAATTCAAGTTTTTTTTGTAATAATTTTAAACTGGATTTTAGGTGTTTGTAACTGGATTTTTGTTAAATTGGCTTGGAGGTTCAATATAATTTTTTGTTTTAATTTGGATTGATTTAAATGGGTGTTTTTGATTTTTTTATTTTAACTTTTGGACTTTTTTGCTTTGTCACTATTATTTTTGGTTATTATTTCTATGTGTATTTTCTTTTATGGATAAACAGAGACTAAAAGGAAAATGTTTAGATGTATGTTTTTCCAGAAAACAGTATAGCATTAGCAACATTGTTCATAACACTGCTTTTGATATATAAAATGTTAGCAACATTAGCTTATTTGTCACCTGTAGTGAGCTTCCCCTTCTCTGTGAGCATCAAATAAATAGTATTTTACTTTTTTTAATTTAAAGACAAATACTTGCATTTGAATTTGCAATAATGTATGTCTGCATGTTTGTATATGTTTGCATCAGTATATCTGCATTTTGGTAGTTTTATATCTGCATGCTGCTAATTATATATCAGTATTAAATGTATTTTACTTCTATTTTTGATATATTGCATGTTTCATTTTATATCTGCATGTTGGTAATTTTATGCGCTTCAGTTTTGACATTTTTTCACACGTAAAGTCAAGTCCCTGTTCCATCTTCGATTAAGAGCTTCCTGGTGCGTCCAATGTGTATTCTGAAAGTTCTACTCCAAAGTTTATTTGTAGCATGTGATTGTATATTATTATAGCAAAGTGCAATTCAGTGTGTTGTATGCAGTTTCTGCATGCAAAGTTGTTCCTTTGCCTGATCAGTTAATTTCGATATATTGATATATCCTATCTTATTGTCTTGTCCGTTCTATTATGGATGATGCAGAAATTATGCTTGGCCTAATATTCAAACTGCTTGGATATAGTAAGCTATAAATATTGTTCATGGCATGCAAAATCTTCTTGTTGTAGGTAAAGAACTTGTTAGCCATAAATCCTGTGGATGAAGTGCCAGTAAAAAGCGTCACTATCAGGAAAATTCCTAGGTTTGGTTGATTTTTTTCAAAGAATGATTTCCCACTGCTTTTGTCATAAGCTCATTTGTATAGTTAACTAGAAACTGCAACATTTTATTCAAAATTCTCCTTTCTTAGTTTGGACCTTCTTATTAGTTCTTGTAGTACTCATTTATTGCCTGGATTGTTGGAGAAAATGAATTATCAATACAATACAGTGTTTTTCTGAAGATGTATTTACTACATGTTATCTTCATATGATGTGTCATAATGTTTCTCATTGAATGTACATCTACTATTTTGTTGTTTGTGAGTGTTCTGTACTTATAATTTCTTCTCGTGGTATACTAGTTCTGTATAAATATCCTTTTTTTGTTATACTTGAAGTATGAAGCCTTCTCCTCAGGAGACTTAGTGTAATCTCATCACACAATGATAACAGCTGGAAACCGTCTTCTCATCTCGTGATAGTTTCACAGTGTGCTCTATCAGAATCTGTTTTTTTTTTTTTTTTTGAAGACCAGAGTCTATTTTTTACTAATCTAAATATCGACACTGCTCTAACCACTCGTAATTATCAGTACTATAAAGAGTAGTAGCTATTTTATGCTGTTTACATTTTGATTGTTAAATGCATGCCATTCATGAAAGGATAACCCTGGATTACCTGCGCACCATGACTAGTAAGGTTCAATTTCTGTATAGCTAAGTAGTTAATGGTAGGACATTGAGGGAAAGAAGATTATTTTGATTTAGGATAGGGCATTTTTTTTCCTTAGGGTTAATTTGTATGACCATCGGGGAACCTTTTTAGTGATTTTTTCTATTCCAATAGATATTTTTTTCATTGTTTTTTTGATCCTTTGTAACTTTCCTTTCTTTAGAGATAAAAAAAACTCATCATTCATTCAAATCATTATCTCCTGGATAAGTAAGCAATTAAAAGGTTTCTGCTTGATATTTGCCCCACGCCCCTAATGAATCTTTTTCTTTTTGTTGTAACAATGAATCTTTATTTTTGCCGAAATATGAGCTTGACCATACAATACCAATGGATGTTAACAATGTCAACTCTCTTTATTAGCTTGTCATTTATGTGCTGTTCACTTATTATGTAATAGAAAGGTTTCGGCACTTTACTGCCTTGATGCCACAAAATTGCCAGAGTTGTCCTGAAAATGTCTCATAATTTTTCTTCCCATTTGATGACATTAAGAAATGAATTGCTTTTGCTTCTTTGCCATAGTATGATATCCGTCCTACTGTAGTGAATATTT
This sequence comes from Apostasia shenzhenica, assembly GCA_002786265.1. NCBI lineage: Eukaryota > Viridiplantae > Streptophyta > Magnoliopsida > Asparagales > Orchidaceae > Apostasia > Apostasia shenzhenica. Next base: position 854,588 of record KZ451982.1, read on the forward strand.
GAATTCTCTCAAAATAGCTTTGTGCCAAGGAGCATGCTTCTTGCTGCTATCCAACATTATGGTTTGCTTTATGGGATTTTAATTTCTTGAATTGCCTGCTAGGGTTCAAGAAGACATGCCTCTTTATGACATTCTAAATGAGTTCCAGAAGGGTCACAGCCATATGGCTGTTGTTGTTGTAAGGCCGAGCAATCAAACTGAGCCGCCTAACGGTAAAACTGATGGTGGTAAGTCCCAGCAAAGTTCTGTCGCACATTCAAATGGTCAACTATGATAATAATAGTAATAATAATATCATTAATGATCTTATCCAACTAACCTATTTGTGATAGGCTTGTGAATCTCTTTCACCAAGCATAACCTAGATCTTGGGTATGACATCTAATCCTGTTGTTTCTTTTTCTTCCTGTTTGTTTCAGAATAATGTGATCCATCTATGTTCTTCCATCCTTGATCATACATGTGAATATCATTTAAGTTAGTTCGCTATAATCTTGCCTTGAGTAGCTATTTCCCCTACTCTCTTTTTTAATAAAGCTCTTTCATTCATTGTGGTCCAATACTCAGTCAACTAACGAAATTAACCCAATGTGTCAAGTATCATATAAAAATGTACAATAAGCCAAGTTTCAAAAAATTGCACAATTATAATTTAGGCATAATTGCACATCACCCTCAAAGTTGCCCTTATTACTCGTTTAACTGTTAAAGATAAATATTTACATATGTCAAGCATTTGACATCTGAGACCTGTGCTCCAAAAGCTCAAACTCTCAAGTAATATTGGAATGCATGCCTCTAAAACAATGCCCTTTACAGATGCCTTTCACATTCTGTTTTTGTCCACAGGCTCGAATGGTCCTAGGGATTAATTAGTTTGAACCATACCATTTTTATTTTCTCTTATGGCAGTTCAAGTGATACGAGAAAAAAGAAATATCGTATGTGCTGAGATTAAGCAATCCATAATTGTTTTTTATTCTAAATATTCCTTTCCTTTTGTTTACCTATTCTCAAGTAACAAATTGAGTTATAGCTTAAAATTTTAGGCTATATTGTGCTTTAGTGAGGCTGAGTGCCTAATTAGGCTTTCAAAAAAAAAAAAAAAGGTAAATTTTAGATTGTTCTAGAATGAGGCTTAATTCAGCCCTGATAAATGGCTAATTGAGCCACTAACTTGAACTACTCTTCAAAGCTTAATTTCTTGAATTGATCTTATCATTTCTTCTCTCATTTGTAAAAGATGTGAGGTTGGAGATTGATGGTGAGCAGTCCAAGCAGGAAGAACTTGTGAAGCCCAAGTTGCCTCTGCAAAGGTGGAAGAGTTTTCCTTTCACTTCATCCAATATGAACAAAGGCAGCAATAGAGGCAGTAAAAAATGGCTTCGAGACAATTCTGATGTTTTGCAGATCAATGACATGCCGCTGCCCGCATTGAGTGAACATGGAGAAGCCATTGGTATTATAACCATGGAGGATGTGATTGAAGAGCTTTTACAGGTATCATTTTGTTTTGGGGAATAGTGTACATGCCCAAATAAACACCTTTGTTTCAAATTATATTTGTGGTATCTAACTAACCTAAAAGCTTAAGGTTCTAGGCTGTGGTTTAGGAATATTATTATATTCTTTTGCTCCTCACATGCTTCAAAGTTACATACATAGGTTTCTCTCTCTCTCAACTTACGCTAGAAATGAGTACAGGATATTAGTGTCTGAACTCCTAAGCTCTGTTTGTGATAGCATGTTAGATCTTCTGTTAACAATCTGAGCTAATGCTTAACCTTCTAGTAAGGGCTAGGGTGAGAGTTTAGCTTGAAGATCGATATATATTCACTTGTTTGAACTTTGAATTAATATTTAGCTCGAATCGAGTTCCGCTCAAGTTCATAGAGCTAAGCCACGAGTCATGGTTGGATCAGATTGACTTAGCTCGATCTCTAGTTTTTAAAATATAAATAATGTATTCATTCATTTATTGTAATTATTTATTATTTATCCATAAGTACATGTTAGTTGATTAGGATATCTGTTAAATCATCTATTGGCTATGGTTAACCCAATTTCAAGTTCTATTATTCTTCGAAGGGTAGAGTTGGCTCGGTTGAGGCTCGAGCCAACTCAAACTTAAATTGAATTAAGACAAGCTAGACTTGAGTCATGCCTTGTTTGGCTCAAACTCAGATTATTCTTACCTCTAGTTCAGGCCTTGTAATATTTTTATATTCACACAGTGTGATCTAACTCACAAGATTTACATTGCATGCGCTTAACATGAGCAGATTCTATGATTTCAACCTAAAGGTTGGGTGCTAGTATATTCCTTTTTAAAAGGAAAATGTTTTGTTTCTTGCCCTCTTTTACGAAAGAGAGTTTTGTTTCTTTCCCTATTTGAAAATTGTGTTTTATATAAATATTTGAGTTTAATGTGCAGCATATGTAAATTACATAGAATGACATCCTAATTTATGTTAGAATTAACTGTAGCAATGCATTTGTCATGTGAAGATGGAACTGTGATTTGAATGGTTAATATGCGAATATATAAGTTCTTTGGCATACGTCTAAATCCTCTTTAATTCATTATTATTTGCGTCTATCTAATGCATAAGGTAACCAATTTGCTAAAGATGATTTATTTATGCAGGAGGAGATCTATGATGAGACAGATAAATATGAAGATTCATGACAATGAAATCAACTTCAAACTGTAATTTGCCAAAAAAAAAAAAAAAGAAATTTTGCTTCATTGCCATGTTTTTCTACCGATTGTTGTTATTTGATTGTGCCATCATATTGTACACATGAGTGAATTAAGACTAAGAGCATGCTTATTTTTCATTTGTACCTGCATTAATTGGTTAAATGAAAGACGATCTATTCTTTTTTTTTTTTGAATTTAATATGATCTCTTCCTTAGAGGTACGAGTAATTGTTAATCTGCTTATTATCAAAAACAAATAAAACAAAAAAAAAAAAATTTTGATACCTTGCTTAAATGTTCATACTTGAAATACGCTTAAATTAATACTTGAAATTACTAAGATCATCGATTGCTTGCAGGTTTTTATAATGCATTTTGAATTGATTTTGTAATTTTAAACACTTTCAATAATTTGAGGTATTATTAGTTATGAAAATTGATCAGTTTAGTCGAAAGTTTTACTTCAGTTTCAGTTCCAATTGATATTGGTGCCATTTTCGGTTGAAATTCACATTGTTAAAGTAAATTTTTGTAAAATTTTAAATTTTAAATTAAAAATTAAAGATTATATTAAAATTGTTAAAATTGAAATTATTAAAATTATTGAAATTAATATTTTTAATTTACTAACAAAATTAAAATAGAAATTGAGATTTAAAACTTTGATTATTCTAACTCCAAGTTCTAAGATCTTTTGATTAGGTTTTTATACATAGAGAACACAATGTAATCACTAAAAAAATGCTAAACATTAACAGAAAGCTGAGTTTTAAAGAACTAAAAAATATTTTCTTTCATGCAGTTTATAAATTAATTATAACCACCCTTTTGAACGATTAAATTGATACGATATGCTTGAAGATAATGGAAAGATTATTAATCTCTGGCAAATTGGCTTTTATTTCAATTACACAGAGCACAATTTAAAAGGAAATAACAGTAATTGTTAAATATCTTTATTTAATAATATTTTTATACTTAATAATGTTTGTTTATTTATTGAGATCCCCTAAAAATTGAAATTAAATTAAATTTTTTTAAACGGGTAAATAGAGTTAGACAAAATGAATCCAGACTATTGGTAATTTGGTAAAACTTGGCGATAATTAAAAGAATTTCACAAGAATAATTTTAATAAGTATGAGAATTTAATTGCTTTAGAGCTTGTTTGGCGAAAGCGGCAAAAAAAATATTTTAATAATATTTTAAATTTATAATAAATTTTAATATATTTTTTTCTGTCAACTCTCTAAAATAATATATATATATATATATATATATATAACCTAAATTTAATACCCAGGCAAATAAGTCCTTAAACTCTGTTTGGTTGGAGGAAAAAAATGATTTGAAAAATTTTTGTGAAAATTTTAAAAATAATATGTATGATATGAAATAAAGTGAGTTAGTTATATTAAAAACTGAATGTGAAATAAAATATTTATTTAATGTTGAAATTTATGTAGGATGAAATATAAAATAATTTTTTAAGTTTTTTTTAAAATAAATTTTATGATTATGATAAAAATAAATTTTTTTTTTGCTGTTAAATTGTCAAAATAAATGCCACAGAGCTTGCGAGGCCCAAAACCAGCCCAACAGGGCCCAGTCATTCGTACAAGCCCGGTCGAACAGCAAAACGGATGAAAAACAAAGAAGTCAATTTTCAAACTTATTTCATCAAAAAAAATTCAAACTTATTAAAAAAATTTTAACTCATTTAAACAAATTTCAATTTTCTTAATTTTTGATAAAAAATTTAAAAATTTTTATAAGAAGTTCCCCTTAAACTGAATGGCTTATGATAATTTTATGTATAATGTATAATGCAAATATTATGGTAGAAGAGATTTTTATTTTTTTCAAAAGTTAAGGTGATTTTAATGAAATGCATAAAATGGATAATTTTATAGAATAAATTGTATCTAGCATTAAAATTTTAATTTTTTTAAAATCTCAATTTGAGCTCTGAGATTGTAAAAAGCACTGTTATTTATTTTCAATCATTAAATTTTAGTTTTTTAAATATAATTTTAAATATTAATTTATTATTTTTTAATTTTAAAATAGAAAATTAAAAGATAAAAAAATTAAATTTTATATTTTTATAAAATTATTTAAGAAATATAAGATTGTAGCGTATAATAATTTTTTAAAAATATATAGATTGTTTAACTTAATTAAAAATATTTAAATTTCATATTTCTTACATGAAGCAACAGCCAAAAAAAGAAGAAGATTCTAAAATAAAAACTAAAATTGTAATATTTTTGTCATATCAAAAATAAAAATTAAATTTGTAATATAATCTGAGTTCCGAATGCAATTTATCTTTTTTTTTATATATTACTAAGAACTGTCATGCATCATCGTTTGCCGGTTTACGCGACTCGATCCCTCTTTTCTCCCAAAAAAAATATTTTGTGCAGCAAGCGATCAACGTCAGTGGTTCGCTCGCCAATTGCAACTCACTTAGTGTGCACGATGGCCCCACGCTTTAGAGAAATTAAACAAAGCGGGCAATTGAATCTTCCGGTGAGGCTCCAGCGGTGCCAGATCGGACCGTCTGGCCTACTCGATCGTACTATTTGGTTGGCTGACTAGACAGTACGTTCGACCACTAGAAAAGTAAATATTAAAAGTAAGTATATATCTAAAAAAATAAGTATAATTTGAAATTAGATAGATATCAATAAGAGAGAATGTAAGTATTTATATTTATTATTCTGGATATATATACCTATCTTTTGGATATATATCTACTTGATTTAAAGCTATACCTATCTTTTAGATATATATCTACTTTGGCCTTGTTTGGTAACCATCCAAAAAAGGCACATTAATATTTTATTTATATTTTAAATTTATCACAAATTTTAACAACTTTATTTCACATTCAACACAAATTTCAACCTTAAAAATCAACTTTATTCACATCCAACACAAATTCCAACCTTAAAATCAACTTTATTTCACATCCTACACACCTCTCAATATTAAAATAAATTTCTTTCCCATCAACTCTATAAAATAAAATATTTTCTTTTTCCTTACTCAAATTCATCCTCCAACCAAACAAGGCCTTTAAATACTTTTCTAGTAATCTAACCGGACGTTCGGTAGCACCCGACCAGATGGTCCGATGGCGCCTGACTGGACCATTTCGTCTGTTTGATCAGACTGTTTAGTTGGCTGATCGAATAGTCCATTCAGCTACTAGAAAGGTAGATATTAAAATTAAATATGTCAAAAAAATAAATATAATGTTAAAATTAAATATATGTCAAAAAAATAAATATAATGAAACAGATAAGTACCGATTAAAGAAAATATTAGTTATTAATTTCATAAAAAAAAAAAAAAAATATTAGTTGTGATACTTATTATTCGTATACCTTCTCCCACGCTACGCCTGCTCAATCTCTTTTTCTCCATCTGAATCGAGATTGGAACGATCGATCTCCCTGTGAATCTGTGGTCTCTTTCGAAAAGAAGGGGGGGGGGAGCCGGGGAGGCATGCCCTTCTCCGTTCTCTGCTTCCTACGCCGGAAAAGAGAGCCTTAGACGCCTGCGGCAGGATGGGCAACGATCGAGACCGATGGGAAGAGCCCGAGCGTGGCTCGCTCTCTTGGCTCATTTTCTTTGGATTGATGGGTGCCACCGCCACCACTTTCGCCGTAGCAGCTCGATTCCTTTCCTCTCGTTCGCTACAAATAAATCGAACCTTGCGATTTGCTGCCTGGAAAATTTCCTTTTTATTCGAGCAAATATTTTTGTGTTTAAGAAGAGAAAGAACTTTATTTTGACTGTAGATGATGTTGGAAAACTTTTTATTTGATTTGCTGGACGCTTTTTGGTTTTGATATATGTTTTTGATGCTGGGTAAACTCATCTGCGTTTCTGTGTAGTTTCTTTTGAAGTAGTCATCTCATAAATTTTCTGTTTAGTATAATTTGATATCATTTTCTGGCTATTTTTATGGATATGAGCTTCAGATTCATAGTTAAGAGTAGTTCCTTGTAACTAAACAACATGCTTTAGTTGAAGAATCCTGTACTATTGTACTACTGATTAGTTTGTGGGTTGGCTTTGGTTATGCCTAGGTTATGTTAGCTGAGCCTTATTAGAATTTCTCATGAACAGGTGATTTTGGATATCAAGGAGGCTTTCAGAAACTTGTAGGGTAAATTTTAAGTGCTTTCAAAGAGTCATCAACCCAGTGTAATTTGCACATATAGGACTTTAAGTTGCACTTCAGAAGAATTTCTTATTTTAGAAATTCTTCTTGAGTTTACATCAGTAGAGGATATATTGGAACATAATGCTTCAAGGAACTCCAACGGAATCAATAAAATTTTCAGGTTTCTAGGCTGTAGTTCTTTTTTCCATGAATTTCAAATTCAGGGGTATTCTTAGGTTTTTTGCTCCTGTAGGAGGAGCCTTATTTGTCCATCTTCAATGATTCCTTGGAAGTCAGAGAAGACAAAATTGAGTTTTCTATGATAATCTATTTTGTATGATGATGGAAAATGTTTTAATGGTTACATTATTGCAAGCATGTTTTTCAACCTTTATTTTGAAAGTAGTTTGATTGGCTTAATGTTACATAGTTCATCATTTTGCTTATATAATCTTTGACTTTGACATAACAGGCTAGTCGTCTGCGAAGGACATTTGACTGGGTCTACAATCAGGTTGAAATCTATATATTTTGTCATGTATGCAGAAAATAAACATCTTCATTAACTGTGAAATATTCATATTTATCTTATTTGTTTACTTGATATGCGACGACAATGTAGTAATATTGATCCATTTGTTTTGGAAATGCTGTGTGACATATCGGTGAATTTGATGGAATGATAGGGATTTTGATTTGGTTTGAGCATGTGCTGATTATAACTTAACTTTACAATTGAATCTTTACCTTTGTTGAGCCAACTAGTTTTTATTTTAGTGTCTCAAAAATATGTAATCTATCATCTGCGTTGAAGCCCATGATAAGTGTCTAGGAAAGTAACTATTAGCTGAGATGGCCCAACCACAATTAAATACTTTTAATTTGGTATTCGAGGCTTTACCTATTTGGTGGAAAAGTTGCAGAAAACTTCAAATTGTTAAAAGAGATAAATTAGGACTTCAAAATTTTATTAGTATCTAAAAAAATTGCATTTAATGTTTTGGAAAGATCTTGATGTAATTAGTATGATGCTAAACAAGAAAATGATTGTATATTCTTTTCGAAAGGAAAAGAAAAACTATGGCACAATATCTTTTTATCAAAATCTTTTTCTTCAAGCAACTGTAAAAATAGTAAGGGGGATAAAAGGAGAAGAAAAATGAACCTTTTTTGGCAAAATGAGAAAAAATGAACGTTTCCACTTCTTTAGCCACCCTAGCCTTATGACCATGCAATAATAAAATTGCTACATTTCAGCTTAATTGTTGCTCCATGAATCACTCATTGCTACAAACTACTCAAAACAAATCTTCTAATTCAAACCTTGGCTTTAAGCTTAAGCTAACCGAACTTGATCTGTACCTACTAGTGTCTTGAGCAAGTTTGGAGCTTTGTTTGACCCAAAAAATGTTGCTAACCATAACAATCTTTAGAATCTTGGTTTCCAGACAAACAAGTCTTTTTATCTTTTGGCAGCTAGTTTTGAATTTTCATATTTATATAGAAGTTGAACCTCTCTAAATGTTACAGACCAACCTAATCTTTCAGATGAGTGCAGGCCCATGCCAACATAATAACGTCTTTCTAAATGTTTAGTGAATTGCTGCATCTTAACGATGCTTGGGATTCTAACTTATATTGCTTCACCTGAGGGGGTTTTTAGTAACAAGTTCTTCTACATTGACAGGGCATCACAACAGAATATTTATGTTAACTGACAAGTTGAGGCAATTTTCCTTAAAACTACTATGAGTGATGCAGTTTCTAGTGAAGTTTTTTATTAAGTTGACATTTTGTCATAATTGGAAGAGAGTTCTATGAATGGTTAGTAATTTGTGTGCTATTACTGTAATTATCTTCAGATATTTGTCTTGATAATATGTGTGATATCAGTGTGAAGTCTTTGAACCAGATATAAAATGTCTAGTTGTCTGTGACTTAATTGAGAAATGTTAGGCTAAAGATAAAATAAAAAATAACATGTGGAAGAAGTATCCTGCTGGTATAATAACCGACATGGATATTGCATCTTTACAAAGTTTTTCATGCTTCACACATGCTTGCACTACTTTATTAAGAGAACATGTTAATCTTTTGTCTCCCTGATCTCTTTTTTCCTCTTAAAAGCTAAGGTCACAGTCTGGGAGGAGATATAGTAATCGCATGCAAGAGGAGTACGAGGAAGAGATGGAGAGAGTGGTTAGTTCGGCACATGTTTCTTTTCCCAACTTTTTCAATTTTTTGAACAACATACTTCTTTAAACTAATTGTCTGAAAATGTTATTTATGTAGTGAATATAGCATACTTTAGTAGACAATGCTATGCATTCAACACTAGTTTTGATGCATTATGTCTTTCTTATTTTGAAAGAATCAAATGTATATCGAGGCATTTAATGAAGTGTGCCAAACCAATTTTTTAGTCTCTACATTCCCACTTCAACTTCAAGAAGTGGCCGTAATTAAGTGTTGGAATGCTTCAGTTGAATGTTGAATATTCTCATTGACCTTTCATGGAATATTTTCATTGACCATTTAATAATGAGAATTTTATTGTCTGTAGCTGCTCCGTTTCCTAGATTATTTGCTTGTTGAAATGTGCTCTCCGGAACTATAATTAGATATTTGTTAAATCTAGCCCCTAAACTATTAAAGTGATTTCTGCTAGGATCCTATACTTTTGAAACTAAACTATATTCCTCAATTTTCAACAGATTTGGGTCCGTACCAAGGATTAGATGCATCTGTTAGAGTGCATTGAAAGAAAATAGAAATATTTGGCTGTGTAGACAAGATTTTGATTAAACAAGATACATACGTGTTCAAGGAAAATGGTGGCCAAATTATCTTCAAAAGGGGCACTGCGAGATGAGAAAAGTCTCTCTTTATTTTTTAGAAGGAAACATATATGTGTTTATATATAATTAATATATCTGTAAATAATATAATAATATTGATGTAGAACTATAGACGGATCATCTGTCAATGGATTTTCAACATTTAACAACAAATTGTAGCATAAGCCGTCAATAGGGATTGGATAAAATCTTTAATCAATTTTGAAGTATTTAGATGCTTAAGTTGAATAGTGGAGAACTCTATCATAATTCGTCCCTAAACTTAAATAGATTTTTGCATTTGTCTTTATTAAAACTTTTGAGTCCCTTCTCATGCCATGCATATGTATCTTTATGATTGCAATTCTCAGGTATATACCTTATTTTTCATCATCTTCTTCATATTATTATTATTGTAATTGGTGTTGAGTTTATGCCTTTACCAGGAGCGTATAAGGCGCATGCAAAGTGTTTTCAATAGAGCGAGAAGTAAATACCAGAAAACCTATGAGCGCTGGCAAGACCAAGGCCCTGGTGCTTACCAACATTCCCCGAGGAATGACTGGTATTTTGAGGCAGATGAATCCTTCAAAAATAGAACTAATTATAGAGCAGCTCCTGGAGGCCCTAAACCATCTGGATGCCATATGTGGTCGCATCACTATGCAGTTTTGGGTCTAGACAGGTATAGATAATCAGATTATGCAGGAGGTTCTTCCTCTTCCCTTGTGGTGCATGCTTTGAGTTTAAAAGGTTGGGATAGCACTATTTATGTGTAATAACCATGAGAGGTCTATGGTATTTTTAGGTATCTCAAGTAAGATACGTATTAAGCAGTTTAAAGGATTACTGGCAGATTTTGGTTTCTTATAGGACATCATTTTGAAGATGAGCTGTAAAATATCTTCTTTTTTGGTTCTTCTAAACACCTTGTTCCTTAGTTTTTAACCTTCTAATTTCTGAGAATTCATCATTATTGAATATCTGAAAAATTCGTCATATATACTGAATATTTTGCTATTTTTGATACGGGAAGTTGTTACTTTTTGTAGGTACCGGGCAAAACCATATTCAGATGCTGAAATTAAGGTACTGCCCTATACATCTTATCTATCTGCACTTAGAATTCCCTGTTCATGTGCTCACCCGGGATCAATTTTCTATTTCTGTTCATTATTGGATAACGCTTTTGTCATGTGAAAATGCTAATAAAGCTTTTAAACTATTTTTGGATATCATTGTTTAGTTGGATATCATTTTTTTGAGCTAAATAAAGGTTTGTTATTTGATAAAGTGTAATGGAAACAAAGGATTTATATAGCTGACCCCATCTAGTGGGATAAAGGTTTGGTTGTATTGTTGTTGTATGTGTATGACATGATGGATGAGCAAGTTGTGCAGGGATTATTTGAATTTTCTTTTTGAGAAGTCGTAGTTGACTAGTATCTCACTCCCTATCATTGTCAGTTCACTTGCACTTTGCATTATCTACCTTATACAGGTCTACGTTATATACTCTTGATTCTTAAAATATAGGATAAAGATATGTTTGGAGTTACAGAAATAATACTCATTCGCACTTTGATGAACATTTCTAATTGATATGCAGAAATATGAACATGCTTGTTTTTATGTGTCTACATGCAGGATGCATCTATGAATGTATGATATTTTGCATTGCTTTCTACCATATTTATATTCACTTATGTGCACATGCGACACTTATACACTGTTCTTACAAAGTGAATATATATAATTTAAAAGAATGAAAATAGCGAGTGCCTATGTAAATCACTATATTTTCTTTACAATAATATATATATATACCCTTTCCCTCCCTTCCTCGCTATGCAACCAGTGTTGGAATTGCACTTGTGAGAATTCTTTTGTTACTGCCATAAACTAGCAATAATGCTGATAATGTAGCTTGTCCCAACCACACCATTGCTTTGCATTGACCCATTAGAGTTGACTTTTGAATCATCTAAGAGGTTAAGGAATCCATATATCTTCCATTGAGATACATAGATCCATAGATCCATAGAAGCAATTGGATTCCAATGGCTTCCAGGTTAGTTCAAGTTTTCAATCTTGACATTTAGCATAATGGTTGTAATGGCATCAGCTGAAGGGACTGGGCTTCCATGCACCTTGAAGTTCTAAGATTACCCACAGCTGTAAAAGGCTACAACTTCTATTTCAAGTCATTTGTACCAATTATTACAGTTCGTTGTCTTCTTCATTATCCCCATCGTGACTTGCAAAAAAGGGGTTAGTGAAATAAGGTATAGCTCCTCCGAAGAATACCCCTCAATTTATTGTATATGTAATCATTCTCGAAGTTGTGTAGGCTCTTTTCAACTTTGCAGCTTAACGAATAAAGGTTTGAAGCCACCAATCCTCTACGATGTAACCAGGACATTGTTTGGGATCACCATTTTGCACATTTGCCATAGGAATGCTTGTATCATAGGAATTGTATTTTCATACAATTTACGTAAAGTGCTTGTATTATGTGTGTATGCAATTTGATCTCCTTATAGACTTCAGAGAAAACAACTCGAGTTCGATAAAGTCAAGTAAAGTTAATTTTGTAGTTAATTTGATGAGTATCGTGGTGATAATGTTATAATATGTTACATACATAAGAATACCGTATGCAAAAAAATAGAATTTCACAAGAGTTTGATGAATGTAGAAAATGTGTACGATGTAGTCTACTGAGTGTATGTAGTCGATTTAACAAAGTAATATTAGCATAAAAATATGAATGACATAAAAAGTACACCGAGAATGAATATTTGGCGAGTTATGGTAATACAAAAGAATGAGAAGTATAAAATCGAAATTACAAGCTTAATGCAAGAAAATACGAATAAAAAAGATGATTGATTACAAATAGAACGAAATAAGGTATAGAAAATAGTACAGAAATACCGGATGGTGACAAGTCGGTGGTCAATCTTCCAACCGTTTCTTGAAGCCGGGATGCCTGAGTCCTTGGTGTTTGTTGTTAGAAATGTTCTTCACAACGGCAAAAGCATTTGGATCTCCCAAAATAGCCTCTGGAAGTTCCATTTATAAAGTGGGGAGAGGGAGGTCGCTGGCAGTCAAACTCGACGATTAACCGGCGAAAAACCAGAAGCAAAACAGGGGTAAGACGGCGAAATGGGTGGGTGGCTGAGCTCTGGCCTCGGTGCGGGTCCTGCGTCAAGCCGCGCGGTCGAGGGCTCATGCAGGTCGGTGCGGGTCAACAGGCCCGTGCCACCCATTTCCTTTTTTTTTCATTTTTTGATCATTTTTTCTTTTCTTTTTTCTCTTTTTTTTTTCTTTTTTAATCATTTTTCTCTTTTTCTCTTTTTTTTAAACATACAAAACAAGAGAATTTTATACAATTAGCATTCCGTGCAGGGTTCCTGATTAATACTTGTGTTTTCGTTAGTGCAAGTAATATCGAGAATCAGGCATCAACACTTTCCGCCTTTGAAGAACTCGACTCTGTCGAGTGTTAGTGCCAGTAAGTCTGCCAAAGTCAAGATAGAATTGTTGTAAGTCATGGAGCGTAAGCCATGAATCGTCAGCTGGTGAGAGACCCCGCCACCTGATCAAACACCTTCGAAGATTGCCATTAGTAACTGCAATATCTTGTTCGGCTAATATGGCCTCAGGGATGATAAATCTGGTAATGCGGCCTGGTAGTAGCGAAAGTAGCAGTAACGCTGCCGGAATAGATCTCGTAGGTGCTAAATTGGGGGTTCGAGTTGTTGGGGGCTGAACCGTGACTACTGGTATCTTGAGTAGTAAATGGGAGAAGAGTGGAAGGGATAACAGGAAGAGTTGCTGATGTTTGAGGAGGTGGTGGAAGATGTGGCTCTGCGTATAATATTAAATCAGCTACATTAAATATAGGGCTGATGCTAGTATCTAATGGAAGATCCACCTCGTATGTATTTTCATTCACCTGATGAATTACCCTGAAAGGACCCCATTTTTGTGGTGTCAGCTTCTTGTTGGTTCCCGGAGGGAGTCGATCAGGATGTATTCTTACCACAACTTTATCATCCTCTTTATACTCTTCAAATTTTTTGTGTTGATCAACTTGAACTTTAACCCTATCATAACTTATAGTTAGTTTTCTACGAACTTCTGCATGGAGATCGAGATATGCTATGAGATGCTAGTTCGCTGTTTCTATAGGCAGGAGGGAGGTTAACCAAATCTACGGGTAATCTGGGGTCATAACTCGTGATTATTTGGAATGGACTCATACCTGTTGATCAGTTCGCAGAGTTGTTATATATGAATTTGGCGATGGGTAGGATTAAGTCTCATGTTGATGAATTTTCTCTGATGAGATAACGCAATAAGCTTCCTAAACTACGATTGACTACCTCAGTCTGATCGTTTGACTGAGAGTGATAAGCAGTTGAATAATGGAAGTTTGGTTCGTAGCTTTTTTCATAACGTTTTCCAAAAGTAGCTCATGAACTTGGTATCACGGTCAGATACCATATTTTTTGGTAGTCCATGGAGTTGGACAACTTCATTCACAAAGAGCGTCATCGCGTGCGAGGCATCGTAATAAGGAATAAAGTGAGCCATTTTTGAAAATCAATTCACAATAACGAAGATCAAGTCATGTGGTGGGGACACAGATCAGCATCGAATTGGATGGCTAGGATGACGTTATGTACTGAATCAAAATTCAAATTCAAATTAATTAGAGCTAATAGAGATTTTCATATTAGTTTTATTTAGATTTGATTTGATTTGATTTGATTCAGAGCATATTTGGAAGATTTGGAGACTCGCCTTTTGGAGCTGATTTTATTTTATTGTAATGGACTTAGTTTTATATTTGCTTTTATTTATTTGGTATTTTATTTTCTGCATTTAATATTGTATTTTCAAATTTCTACATGAGATCTTTCTATATAAAGAGGTCGCCTTGCATTGTAAAAGAGAGCCTTTTGATGAATGAAATTATGTTTGAGTTTTCTCAGAGCCTAGACTCGGGTTAAAGGGTCGATATTCCGGTGAAGGAAAGGGTAGGGTTAGCCTTTGGTGAGAATCTTCAAATTGGCCTAGTTATCCACATTTCAAAAAAGAAAAAAAAATCTTTCCCTTTGTTCAGCTCAACTAAAATCCAGGCCCCTTAATGTAAATTCCCAGCCCTAATAATCAGTTTCCCATTCTTACTCTCTGTCGGCTCGGGAATCGCTCGTGATGACGTTACACTACACATGATCAGAGTATGCACTAATATGAATTGGTATTTACATCATTGTGTGACCGCTAAAGATGTCTTGTCTACCCAAGTGACGCGGTAAGGCTGAGGGTGAGGTTCCACAATGAGGCCTGTCTTGGTCAAAGCGGCTACAGAAATGATGTTCATATAACTTCCGCTGTCAATGATAAGCTTACACGACTTTTCTCCACATTTAACGTACATCTTGAAGATAGACGTACATTTTCAGTTTGATTTTGCGTGAGGTGTAGCTAGTACACATCTCATGACTGCTAAAGTTTGCTGTTCTAGAGCCACT
Organism: Apostasia shenzhenica; assembly: GCA_002786265.1. NCBI lineage: Eukaryota > Viridiplantae > Streptophyta > Magnoliopsida > Asparagales > Orchidaceae > Apostasia > Apostasia shenzhenica. The sequence continues at coordinate 869,855 of KZ451982.1, forward strand.
TCGGCATTACTCGCGCCTTTATTAGAGTCAGGACTAATGGTGTTTTCACCATCGTTCGCGACTTCTTCCTCAATCTTACTATCAATAAGTAAACTTCTCTTGGGGCAAGAGTTGGCATAATGTCCAATATTGTCGCAATGAAAGCAAGTCACATGTGCAGTTTTAGAGCTTGAAGTCGTAACAGTGCTTTTACCTTTAAGTCAGAAATACTTAATTGGCGTCTTTGGTGAGGAGTGTTGTTATTTTAAGATATGATTTGTTGGATGTATCTCCTGAAGAGATAGGAGGTTTTTGAATTTGCGATGTTTTTAAATATTGTTTTAGTTATAACACTAGTTGGAAAGCGTCTTCTATGGTGAAGACGTCACAGGTAAGCACCTCCCGTCAAATATCTGGGCGAAGACCTGCTCAGAATCAAGCGATAGTCGAGCTCAAGTCTTCGACAACATCACATCGAATTTTTAGTTCGTCAAATCTATTCATATAATAGATGACAAAACAACTTCCTTGTCAAAGGGTTGTAAACTCGTTTAGGAGTTGAGTGCGATAAGTTAAAGAGAGACATTTTAATTATAATATTTCCTTCAGTTCATCTTAAGACCCAGCTAAAGGTTGACCCATTCTTTACAGTCGTTTCTCATGATTGATCTAAAATATTTTGGCGTGACCCCTAGAGTTTCATACAAGCGAACCTAACTTGTCGCTCATCTGATATAGATACCCATTTAAAGTAAAGGTCCATGTCAGTGAGCCAACTCATAAATACCTTTGGATCCATGCGACCATCAAAGGTGGGGGGATCGATTTTTACTCTTCGAGTGATGTCATCTTCATCCGGAGGTCGCCGATAGCGGTCCACTCCGTAATTGTTCCTACGTGGTAGAGAGTGGTCATAGTAGGAGTCCCTAAGTGCCTGATGTCGCGACAGTGGGGCTCGTGGTTGTCTTGTGAGATAGAGATCGAGACCCCTTGTTTATGGGTCATTATATCAATATGGTCTAATGTGAAGTTCATAGCTAGGTGGTAGGTTGCCCATTCATTGATTTTCAAGCCGCTAAAAATTAATACAACAATTGTTTTCCGAGCGCAGGAATAGGTGGTTATATCAATTACTACTTGGACCCTATATTTAGCTGAAGCATTTACCTGCACATGAGTTCCTTCTTTAGACCTATTTTATCGTTGTTAGCTTCTGTTTGGTTTGATGAGGGTTGTTGCACGGTAATAGTGGCTTCAATAGCACTTACTCTCGCCCGTGACTCCTCAAGTTTTTTTATTTCTTAGGAAAGTGTGTCACACTTTTGTTCGATCAACCTACCTTGGTAGATTACTCACTCCGAGCTAGCATGGTTAAAGTCAAAAAGAGTTTTTTTTAAAAAAATTTAGCCTAAATATTTAATAAAACTTAAATGATGATTTCTATTGACAAGATCGTTTACGACTTAAAAGCCGTAAATATCCTGCTCTGATATCAAATGTGATATAGGTACGATATGTGAGCGATCGTACAATACACGTAAAGTGTTTGTCTTATATATATATATATGTAATTTAATATTCTTGCAGAGTTCAGAGAAAACTAACTTGAGTTTGATAAGGTTAAGTAAAATTGATTTTGTAGTTAATTTGATGAGTTTTGTGGTAATAATGTTATAATAAATTATATTCACAAGAATACTTTATGCACAAAAATAGAATTCAACATGAGTTTGACGAATATAGAAAATGTGCACGATGTAGTTTACTGATTGTATGTAGTCGATTTATCGCACTTCGCCTTCCACACGAGTTTCTATATCCAAGAGTCACTTCTTGTCTCAAATAAATGGCTTTGCGAGCCCACATTTGGATGTGAAACTTTCCCGCCAATTGCATTCCATGTTGTCCATGAATCTACCTACATGTTTGGCCACTAGGAATTGTCACCATATCCTAAAATTGTGTATGCCAAGGCTCGCTTTACTCTTTAGCTTGCAGACAACCCCCTAGGGTACATAATGCATAGCCTCGTATCTGGGCATTTTTGCTCCTAAGAAATGTTCTTATCATCTACTCTATGGTATCCAGGACATTAAAAGGCACATATGTGTGCGATAAATAGATGTTAAGATGTTTTTTATGCCAATGGAAGACTTCTCACCGCCCAGGAGCTAATCCCATTCCATATTGCTGCAATAATAGTTGTAAAATCTGCTTTCTCTGGCCTGCTCTTTGTAAGGTGAATGCGTAGGTAATGTCACTACTGATCCTCCCATATCCTGTATCTCCTTTTAATAATAGTTTTTCAATTTTTGATTATGTTATGATTGAAAATGATAAAAGATTTCTCACAATTCACTATCTGCCTTGAGGATGCATAATAATTGTGAAGCACAATGGTGCAAAGACTTATGGGCCTAAACTACTTGGGCTGCTCAGCATTACCAGTCTTGAATACTGGTGAAACTACTACTTCCATGTTTGTGGCATGACTCCAATGCTGAAGGGGTGTTGCATTGCTCCAATTACTTCTCCCTCCACCAGTGGTCAATACCCTTTCATGAATAAACCTGTAATGCCATTGACCCTTGGCACCGTTTAATTGGCTAAGGAGAACACCGCTGCTCTGATCTCGTCCTTGGTGACTTACTAGATTAGTTGTCTTGCTGTCAAAGTAGAGAGAGTAGCCTTGGGCTACAAGTGAGCTGATACTGGACTCATATTACCCTTAGGCTCTGTTTGGTAATAAGAAAAAAAAGAAGATTTGTTTGAATTTTTAACCATTTTTGAAAAATGTGTATGATGTGAAATAAAATAAGTTAGTTATATTAAAAATTGTGTATGATGTGAAATAAAATTGATTGATTTATTGAGAATTGTATTGGATGTGAAATAAAGTGATTGTTTAATGTTGGAATTTGTGTGAGATAAGATATAAAATAATTTTTTAAATTTTTTTAAAATAAATTTAAGATTTTGATCATGGGTAATTTTAGCCATGATTTTTAGTCCATTGCCAAACAGGGTTTTTGTTTCTAGTGAAAAACTCCATCATCCTCTTTTGTGGTTATTCTCAGAAGTGTCAACAACTACTCTGATCTAGTTCTTTTTTTTTCTTGTGATTGTTGCTCCCCTTTTAGCCATCTAGTGCGCCTTAGCCCTCTGCCACTACCTTTTTTCTTCCCTAGCCATGTTGGTGTTATAGGTGCTCGCCATTTGTAGAGCTGTACATGCTCCTCTATAATAATTCCCTCACTGTAGCTTCCTTGGTGAGGGAGAATGGACTGCTAAAGCTTTTTTGTTTTGGCTAATAGGCTCCCCACCTCCTCCATACTTCACTTTTTAAAGGCCCTTCAATATTTTGACACATTTTCTATTGAGCAGTCACTAGGCCCCTTTTAATTGAATATCTCAAAGTGGCTTACATAGTGGAATTGGTCTTCTCATAAGACAACCAGACATTCTCAAACTTTGCCTCTCCTTGTGGCTTGAAGAAATTGGATCCATAGCTCGAGTATTGGGCAATGATCTAAGGCAATGGGTGACATGTAGTTAAGGTTGTTATCGAGCCGACTTCGAGCCGAGCCATGCTCGGCTCGAGATCGGCTCGCTCGAAATCTTTACGGCTCGAAATCGACTCGTTAGTCGAATAGTTTCGATTTCGAGCCAGCTCGGCTCGAATGGGCTCGACTTCGAGCCAGCTCGATCACACTTTGAGCTGGCTCAAAATACTTATAATTATTAATTAAAAATACACAAATTTAATTTTTTAAAATTAAAATACATGTAAAAATTATATTTTTATATATATATATATGCTATTTTTTACAAACATAAAAATAAAAATATCATAAAATAATTTAACCACATCCTAAAATAATACCATAAAAATTATCATATAATTATGTGCAATAAATTTGTTCATTAAATGTCTAGTTAAATAAATAATGATAAATAAATTCATGATTGTCTGATTGAATCTCTCTAATTGCATTAATAGATTATACATCATAATATCTAACAATATTTTATAATTAATAGTATATATATATGTATTTAAATCGAGCCGATCTCGAGCCAAATCGAGCCGATCCTACCCTGGCTCGAAATCGGCTCGAGAAAAACACCGAGCCATAATTTTGGCTCGTTAGTCGGCTCGTTTAAATCGACTCGATTTCGATTCGATCCGAAATCGATTCGATTTTCGATCGATTTTCGATCTTCGATCCATATTAACAGCCTTACATGTAGTCCATGTATTTTTATAAGAGTACTTGAGATGAGGAGTACTCTATCCAATCTTTCCCATAATTGCCAACCCGCAATTGATTTTTGCACTAAGTGTAAGCTGGCTCCATGATGCCAACATCCTATAATTCCACACTATGCATAATTTCAAGAAACTCCTTGTCCCATACACCTAATTTGAAAGGCCTTCCCCCCTTCGTGTCCTCTTAGCCATGGATACCGTTGAAATTAACACCAATGACCACTAATATATCCTGATTCAATGACAAGCCCAGAGCATGAATACCTTTCTTTCTCCCATACAATATAGTAGTCCACCTTGAAGTGATGTTGCCTCCACCAAAATATCTTTATTCGTAACTACGACGAAGAAATTAAGAAACCTAAGGTTTGCCTTCGCCATTGTTGGACACCACATGCTAATTGTCATCCAGTATTATTGTTTCACTTTTCTTTATTTTTTATTTTCTTTTAGTGATGTAGTTTAGTTAATCAAAATATTATTTAAATTTTTTTTATTAATTGTAATTTGATTCACTTAATTATTTTTGTATTGCATGCGTTAGTTTTATTTTAAGCAATTAGAGTAGTAACCTTTGATCTCTTTCATGAAGCACTTTTAGCACCAATGTTGGAGTAGCTACAATAGCAACAACACATATTGGAGTAGTTGCAACACCACTAGTAGTAGCTCCAGCAATAGTGTTTTTCTAGATATGGTGCAAAGGGTGCGGCATATTATGGACAAGTACACCTCTTTTGAATCCAACACTCGATTAGGCGTTCCTTCCGAACATGATTTCTCTCCTGATGATAGCTAGCTTATTATTTTTTATTATCATTTCGACATATGAACATTATCTACTATTGTGAACTTGATTGTGATTTGTTTGGGTTAATTACATCTAAGTTCCTGAGTTTAGAGCATAATATCACACAGGTTCTTGATTTTAAATTTTTAACACCTAGGTCTCTGAGTGATATAACAAATCAATTAGGTCTTTTTTCTAATTGTTTATTATTAAAATTTTTTGAAATACCATTTTGATTCTTCTCGCTCCCCCGTCTCCTGTGGTGCAAAGCGGAGGAGGGCAACCCGCCATCCTCCTACACCCCGTGGGATGGGGAGAGAGAGATTGGAGAGATAATGAAGAGGCTATGGAGGAAAACATGGAGAGAGCAGAGAGAGTTAGAGAGAGGGGGGAGGGGAGATGGGTCGACCCCTTTGTTAGCTCCCTTGCGAGAGTAGGAGAGAGAGAGAGAGAGAGAGAGAGAGAGAGAGAGAGAGAGAGAGGAGAAGGAGGGTAAAAATATTATTTTAAAATTTTTTTATAATAAAATATTAGAAAAAAGAATCTATTTGTTGTATTATATGTCACTTAGGGACCTAGATGTTAAAATTTAATTTCATGGATCTTTGTGATTTTGTGCCTTAAAATTTAAAGATTTGGATGTAATTTACCCTTTTATTTTTCTTATGAAACTATTCTAGATATTTTTTGTTAATGTTGAAGATTTTGAGTTGTTTACATTTTATATTGCTTGTTTATAATCTTGATGCTGTGTATACGTGATTTGAATGTGATGTATGGTATTTGCAATGATTTTATAAATGTTTGTGCTCTGTGGGAATGTTATTATTGAATTTGTTATGTTGTGTTTTATTCGGCAGGTTTTTGTATTATTATTGGACCCAAATTCTGGTTTTTTTGGTTGAATTGTTTCCTGCTAAGCTGGCCCGCTTCTTTCTGACAAGCACCTGGTGTGCATGCTGACACAAAATTTGAACTTGGATGTTGCCCCTAGGCATACAAATAACTTCTTTGCAGAGTGCCCTGTCTATTCACAGCATTCTGTACCACTTCACCATTATCCTATGCAGATTTTCCATGCTGCATTGGCTGCGGTTTCAGCCTGTCAAAGTTATGCAAATCTGCCCAGAAACCTGCAGAAGAACCAGCCCCTTGGGGCCTCGAGCACACTCAGCTGGGATACCCATTCATGTCACAAATATTTACTTGACCATCTATTCCATTTCTTGTAGCATCCCCACTTGAGATTGCTTCCAGGTGATTGAAGATCATACCTATGACCTCTTGGGGCCATTTAGTTTTGCTCTTTGCAGTTCATGGTGAGAAGGGACCTGGATTCTTGGCAGAAAGCCAAGTTGGTTTTTTTTTTTGCTTCTTTGCTGCTTCTTTCCAGAAGTACATCTTGTGTTCCCTTTTGATGTTGCTATCTTCATCTCCTTCCATCATCTCATCATTAAGGCCCTTGTCCTCCTTCACTTCCTGGGCTGTTTCCGCCTGCTTCATCTATCTCGGGTGGCACTTCCAACAGTGGGCTTTGGTTCTAGGTCCTACTTCCGTGGCCCTCCTTGTAGGGGAACAAAGTCCCTCTACCGCTCTACGTCCATTTAATCCAGCATCTTCTGAGTTTGCGCCAGTGGGACCATCACTGGTCATTTGCCATCCATTTTCCTGGAAGGAGATGAGGGCTTATGGTTTATATTTCCCCCCTCTGCTTCCTCCTGCTTGCTTGGCTGCTTCCAACTCTGCAATGGCCTTTGCTACTCGGTTACCTTCCTTCACTACCGCCAGCTACCCACCTCCCACGGTTTCCTTGTCATGGCCCCCTGATCAGAACCTAGCGACAGGATTTGGTCTTTTAATAAGGTGTTTTGCCTTTGCTTTCAAACTTCTTTGTTCACCTATCTGCTTACATGATGCACATACGCTGATTCAAATGTAGTGCATGCAAAATCTATTAGAAAGAATATAAAATGATCAATCTTTCTCCTAATGTAGAATCACTGTCTCTCTGGTGAATGCATCACATATCATGTACAGACTATTTGACATAACTGAACTTTTCCTTCCATAACATTCAAAAGCTGAAATGTTTCTTACGATTTCTTTTTTGGTGACAATTATGTAAGTGAAGGCACCCGTAAGTTGTTCATACAAATTGTTGTGACCAGCAAAAGGTATGGGTTATGAAATTCACACTTTATCTTCTACACGCACCTGTGCGCTGTTCACAAAAGATTTCTCTGTTTCGTTACATCTGCTTTGGCATTCATTTAATGATTTCTGAAGAAGATTATATCATTTTTGGTTTGTATATTTTATTTAGGAGTCTGATTGCTTCTGTGTGACAGACTGCTTTTAGAGCAAAAGCCATGGAATGTCATCCAGATCAAAACCAGCAAAATAAAGGTATGATCTGGTTTTATCCCTTTATTTTTTCAAACTATCTATGTGAATGATCTCTGGTTTTGCAGATGCTGCTGAGGAAAAATTCAAAGAAGTTCTCAAATCTTACGAAGCAATAAAATGGGAGAGAAATAACACAAATCGCTGAACTTTTTCGTGTGTTACTGAATTCCAACCGGATCTTGGCTTTGGTAAGAGTTTCATGAGGTGAACCCTATGCGCTTTATATTCTGTAAGTAAAAGCTTACTGATGCCATATGTAGCTTCAAAGGTTCCTGTTAATGGGAATTCAGTATGCCTTATTATAATCCCAGCCCTCGCTCTGTCTCTCTAACTGGCTTCAGATGTTCTTGATGTTCTTAATACCAATGAGGAAGAAGCTATTTATTTTATACTATATGGAGAAAGGATTGAGTATTGCTGTTACATTTACGAGAGGTCAAAGTGATTCAAATCTATGTAAAACTTTCAGAATTTTGTCATCTTTTGTAGCCTTTTATGTACTGCAAGAAGGAATGTACTGATTCCATATTGAATGTGAAACTATTAACTGTAGAGGCACATGCTGTATACATCATAGATATCTCAAGGATAAATAATGAAAATATTTGTTGGTACAGTTTTTTGTGCAGTAAATTTTCATTTTTGAAGATTATGAAATTAAATCATTTGTGTTAGATGCAGTGTTTGTTTCAATATTATTGTGGTGTTTATATTATTAAAGAAATTGATTGTTTAGTTTGATATATAATATTATAAAAAATTATAAAATTATTATTCTAAAATGGTGTAATAATTGAGAGAAGTGGTAGTTTAATTTTCTCTTATTATTTTTTAAATATAATAATATTTAAGTAAACATTCTCTTGAACAAATTACACCCATGATTTTTACTTGATCCATTTAACTTTAATTTAACTCATTTAATAAATAAGTGACTCTCAACTGTATTAACCTGCTAATTTATTATAATTTTAAAATATTAATAAATTCAATATTTTGTATTAATATAATTATAAATTTAATTAAAAATATTAAAAAAATATAATTAAATTAAATAATACGTATTTGATGATTAATAAATTAAAAAAAATATTAATTTTAATAAATAAGTTGATGAATTATAATTAAATTAACCCACCAACCTATACTCGAATTTTCTTAGACAAATTAAATTCAGATTAACTCATTTATGACTTATACTTATATAAACTCAACCTAAATTAGAATAAGCCGAGTCAAATTTAGGTCTGATTTCATGGAGTGGGACAAAAATTGCTACGAATGGGCCCATTTAGACCACCATAAGTAACAAGCTGCTCAAGCGGCTCTGTTTGGTAATAAGAAAAAAAAAAAAGATTTGTTTGAAATTTTTAGTTAATTTTGAAAAATATGTATGATGTGAAATAAAGTAAGTTGGTTATATTAAAAATTATGTATGATGTGAAATAAAGTTGATTGATTTATTGAGAATTGTGTTGGATGTGAAATAAAGTGATTGTTTAATGTTGAAATTTGTGTGAGATGAGATATAAAATAATTTTTTAAATTTTTTTAAAATAAATTTAAGATTTTGACCATAGGTAATTTTAACCATGATTTTTAGCATATTGTCAAACAGAACAATATACAAAGCTGAACATTTATTTGACCAATAAATCAACTCCATAGTGAAATAATCTGTACTGCAGCTGCAGCTGCAAAGCAAGAACGAAACGAGCTCAATGAGTAATATACTTCTCCAGCCATTAAAGCAAACACTACCAATAATATTATCTACAGCAAATTCACTGGCTGGTATGCATGTTAACCACTAAAATGATCCAAGAATATTTATATGCTAAAAGCAACTCAATCCTATAAAGTTCCTATATAATGATAACATCAATATATGATGTTAGTGGCATTTGTTTCGATACTATCTTGATATTACATCATATTATTTTTAGCGCAAATTTTTATTCTTTTTTTGCATCAATAAGTAGGAAATAAGTTAGAGCAGGAAAAAGATATGACAAGAAACTATAAGGAGTGACATGCATATTAGTTAAATGAGAATTTATTAATTGATAGAATATAATAGAAATAAAAGATCCATGTAGTCAGCTTTACATAGTGAGATAAAAAACTAGGTTGTTATTTGTTCTAAAAATACAAAGTATCATGCACAAGGTTGCATCCAAGAGGAACATGTCTTCGCTCATTTACGCTCTCCGCCACACCCTAGTTCAGGTCGAATTCCGCCTGCCAAAGATCAAGACCTTCAACGAAACAACAACAGGATCAATAGGGGAGTCCCAACTTCTCCCCCTCCACGAAGGCCCCCAATAGCAAGTAGGATGAGGGAGACGGTCTTCAACTGAAGGATAAATGGTCTGTCAAAAAGGCCAAAATGAGTCAAAAGGCTGGTATCAGCAGGATCAATAGGGGAGTCCCAACCAGAATGGTGTTCCCCAGAAATACCACCAGTGCTACCAATTTGGTCCCCCTCTGACCAAAGTCTTTGCAACTACACAGTAAAAGAGTTACACACCCAAGGTAAGCACAAAGCTACCTTCACCTCCGGAAGCTGACCCCAACCTCTACTACGAATTCCACTAGATCTACAAGCACCCTACTCACAAATGCAAGATCCTGAAGATGTTGCTAGATAGCCTTGCGAATAAGAGAAAGCTTCAAAAGTTCCTCTTGTAGGCGCCAACTGGCCAGGTCCACAAAGGGACAAGCCAAACCACGACAGCGCAAGAGACCGCTCCTCACCTGGCCAATAGGTCCGCAGTTAGGATTATCGGCCAAAAAATAAAAAGAAAGTATGGAAGTCTATCAAAGATTCAACGCCAACCATTAGTTGAGAAAGTTGTCTAGCTATTCATCGTGCCGAAGAAGATCTGATACATATGCAAGACTGCAAATGAACAAAAATAAGAAAAAAATATAATCATAAATATACAAACCTGCATTCTCCAAGGCAAAACGTGGGCCTTTCTTTCTGTTGGTGAGAACATGAGTAGAAGAATGTCAATGTCGCACAATGGCGATAGTCCTTAGCCTTTTTCAAGATTCTTAAACTCCTCTTTGAATAAGTGACCTGCCGCCCACTTGTGTTCTCCAATTTCTTTATCTTGAGTTTCACCCGTCCCATCTCGTAAGTAGCTCATGCAGTAAATTATCCATGATGCCAAAGTTTTTATGTTAATCCTTCAAGATGTCAACAAATAAAATTAACACGCTCCAACTAAATGGCATCCCAAAAGAACAGTATGTTAGAAAAGACGAAATTTTTCTAAACCCTAGCCTGAAGAAGTAGAAGAAAACGATGGAGAAAGGAAGATGTCGAACCAAGTCGAAAATGAAGAAACCAATAAAAGGGATCGAAAAGGCAGATAAAATGCGATTCGTGAGAGAAGAAGGTGATTACATGACGGAAACCAGAAACCCCAAATGTGGAAATTCCGCAACAAATTCAAATTGCATAACTCAGACTCATCCTTAAATCTTAAGCTCGTTGATAAAAACACACACACACACACAGAGGAACGAGGAAAATGGGAAAGGCTAATAGGATTGAGGTTCTTAAATCGCGATGAGGGGCATATCTGAGAAATAATTGGAATTGCAAAAGAAGCAATAAAGGAGGGCGAGCTTGCGCGAAACCTCAACATCGCGCGCAGGCGACGCAGCGACAGTGGCGATAGATATGGCAAGGAAATGAGCCACAGAGAGAGTGACCAAGGCCTCGAAATAAAAATAAATTTATGGGATGTTTTGATGGAGCAATAAAAAAATTATTTTAATATTATAATATGAAATAAAAATATATTATTATTTAAAATTATATTAAATGTAAAATAAAATTAATTTTTTATTAAAATTTTTAAACTTAAAATTTATATAAAATATGAAATAAAATTAATTTTTAATATTTTATTATATTTATAATGTAAATTAAATATAAAATACTGGAAAAAAAAATTTATTTTTGAAGAGTTTGCACTGAATGTGCACTGGGATGGTTACCGGACCGATCCGGTCCGGTCCGGTTCCAACCGGTTCCGGAACCGGTTAGGTGGCCTTGGATCCGGTCCGGATCCAGATAATTGGGTCGGGTCGGGTTAATCGGGTAAATTAATTAAAAATATATTTATTTATACAATTTATAAAAAATATATATATTTTGTAATATTTCTGACAAAATTAACAAAAAAAAATTCTAAAAAAATTTATTAATATTAACGAAAATATTTACAAATATTTTACATAAAAAATTTATTCATCGTAATTATAAAGAATTCTTCTTGAGTACTCCTCCTCTTCTTCTGAACTATTATCCTTAAATTTGTCCACGAAATTATATTGTTGATTTCGTGACTCAGCAGTAAACCAATCATATAGACAGGTAAGCATGCAAAGGGTTGCAGGAGACAAATTACTTCTGTAATCTCCTACTATTCTTCCTGTAGTGAAAAATGCTGATTCAGAAGCTACAGTTGAAGCTTGTGTTGC
>KZ451982.1:881909-929413 GCA_002786265.1 Apostasia shenzhenica
GCATTATCCAAAGTAATACTAAAAATTTTATTTTCTATACCATAAATTTTACAAACATTGCGAATGTAAGAAAAAATGGTTGAACCCGTATGAGCCTCATCTAATACATTTAAAGATAATATCCGTTTCTACATTCCCCACTGTCCATCGATCCAATGACAAGTAACAACTAAATAACTCGCGCCACTAATACTAGTTCAAATATCAGATGTTAAACTAACCCTATAACTAATATTACTGAGGTGTTCGATAAGAGATTTTCTATATTCATCGTACATTGACATACAATCTTTTTTAAGTGTATGCCTAGAAATACGGATATATTGAGGCTGTAAATATTGAACAATATATTTTAAAAATCCCTCTTTTTCACATATAGTAAATGGTTGCTCGGTTCGTATTACAAATCGAACTAAACCTCGACGTGCTTTATCATTTCTAAAAGCCCACGGCATCGATCCACTCGGTGGATTGAGTTATGTTTGGGTTGGCTCTATAGTAGTAGGTTGACAAGTTTTTTCATCAAACTTATGAAATCTAACTAAGTGTTTCTTAAATGTACCAGTCCCACCACCGGTACCACCTTGTTTGTATGAATATTGATTTTTACAAATTTTACAAATAGCGACATATTCAGGTCTCTCCGAATTGCTATTCGGTTTAATTTGTAAATCAAAAAAACCCCATACCTTACTGCGTTTCGTCCGAGACTTGTTAGAGATACTTAATGATTGCGTTGACGGGCCAGTACCGGTGCCAATATCTCCACTTGCCTCAGGATCATGTTCCGCAGATAGATCGAGATCAGGTTCTGAAGTTTCGTCAAAGTTCTCATCGAGTGCAGGAAGACGATCGAGTTGCGGAACATACTTCGGATCAACATTCCCTTTGCGACTTGAGGAAGAACCGCCAGAGAATCGACGTTGAGAAGCCATTAAAACGTGTTTGCAGATTTTTTAACAGAGCAGAAGAACAGAAGAAATTGATGAAAATTGTACGAATTATCATAACAAAAATTGTACTATTTATAGAAAGTTCAATACATATTAAAAAGTCTAAAATGACCTTAAAACGGTCATTTTAGAATTTAAAACGGTCATTTGACCGTTTGCAAATTGCAACGGTCAAATGACCGTTCAATTAAAAAAAAAATTTATAATATCTGCAGCTAGCAGCAATAATGCTGTCAGCTGCAGATTACATGGGGGCGAGGGCAGCGCCGCGCGGCGCACGTGCTCGCGCTGCCCCCAATATATATATATATATATTTTTTAAATGAACCGGACCAGTTCCGGTTCAACGGAACCGGTCCGGTTCCGAACTGGATAACCGATTCTGCTTACAGAGAACCAGTCCGGACCAGTTCTGCGGCCCGGAACCGGTTAGAACCGATTCGGTTCAACCGGTTCTTACTGGACCGGTTTCGGTCCGGTTCCAGATCGAACCGGTCAAATAAGCATCCCTCTGCCCAGGCTTCCGCAGCCCCAGCGTACGGGCAACGGGCAGCACAGCGCGGGCCAGAGTGCACATGTAAGTGCCAAATGATCGGGCGCCAAATAATTCACGTGCCAAATTGAATATTTGCCAAATGAAAACAAACTTTGATTCCAAGTGAAGTGGGAGTCATGATGTTCAATTTTCTGTAAGGTAACAGCGCCGCTCCAACGGCTAGTTTGCCACACCATGCTAACGGCTCTTTCGAGTGTTTTAAAGGAGCTTCTTCCATCTTTCAAGTTCTTCTTTCGCACAAACAAGCCTTTGAATCCGCTTCCTCCGTCTTCCCACTTCTCCTGCATCCTTCCCGGACATCCATTCTTTACTAGATTGATTGGTTTTCAGCCATGGAAGATCATCTCCGGCGGGATTCGAGCAGCTGTGAAGTGGTGGCAGAGGAAGACGACGAGATCTACGAGAAGATCGAGGCCCCAAAGTTCGTCGACTTCACCTTCCCCGATCGGACTCGCCCGGACGATAAATCATGGTTCTGTGTTCGTATCGGTCAGTTCTGATCTCCCTCTGGTCCCCATTTTGCGCACCCAAATCTCGAATTCTTCACTCCGTGCTAAAAATTCTGTCTTTTTCTTAATTGAGTCTGGTTCTTGGAGTCTTTAATCAAGGGGTTTTCTTCTCTGTTTGATCATCGATTCAGGCTGTGAGCAGAATCATGAAGAGGTTGATTCGGATGCGCTTTACAGAAGTTTTAAGCTCAGGGTGGGTAACGCTTTGCTAAATTTTTCTCCTCTTTGCTGCTAATGGCAGAAAACTGACTACATAATTTCTATGCAAAACTTTTGAACCGTTTGCCTAAAGGTTATGGCTGCAAGGAGCCCCAACTTGAAGAAGCAGAGAACTAGGTACTCTTTGGTGTTTGCGCTTTGTTTTTACTCGTCTCAAAAATCTACTTCAACTTGGAAAGTAGTGTTAATGGAGGCAATCCATTCTTCAGAGCGCCAGAGAAATGCCCAAATTCAGCCCCAGTAAAGCCGGCCAAGGATGGGATCTTGAGAATGGGCGCTTTCACTTCGATCCCTGAGAAGATGGCAATGGCCAAACTAAAACAACACCAAATATCTAGCTTGAGAGAGAGCCTGTGTAAGCCAAAAGCTAATGTGAAGACGATAGCAACTGAGAAGGCAACCGAGATTTCCAGGGAGCTAAGATCACAAACCAAGCAGCAGACTTTTCAACGCCATAAGCAGCCAAAGGCTCCTGCTCTTGTGCCAAAGGATCGAAATACTCCAGTTTTCCATAACCCTGGATTGGAGATGTGTTCTACGAAGAAGAAGAAGAAGCAGCAGCTCAGTGTAGATGATGAAAGAATGCAACCCCCAACTGGATCTTCTGCAATAAGTTCAAGAAAATGTATTGAATCTTCTGTTATAAAGAAGGCAACCACAGTTGGTTCTGCCTTGAAGAATTGTTGCCGCCCCGTCTTTACAGAAGCGGCAGAAAATTTGCCTAGAGAAGATACGGTTGATGATGAAAATAAGGAGAACTCGTTGGTCATTCATGAATATAGGTCATATTCAAGTTCTATTGCTATAATTCTCCATATTCCATTCTTTTGGGTGTTTAAAATCACATCTTTTACTGGTAATTCATGTCAGGAATATGAACTCAAGTTCACCTATATTTGTGAATCATCCTCCAGAGGTAAAATGAGATACTTTTATGTCATTTTAGTGTAAGAATCATCCTCTGCCTACCTTATGTTTTAACTTCATGAAAATCTCAATTGAGATTCAGGAAGCTAAAAGTCAAAAGAAAGCCATTCCTGAAAAGCTCCCCTTTCAGGTGGTGAAACTCAAGCAGAAAACAACAGACCCCAAACCTTTCAGATTTAGAACCGATGTAAGCACCAATCCTTTATAGTGCCAAAATGTACATTCTAGACAAATTCGCAGATAAAACGTATCATCATTTAATTATTCTATCAGGAAAGAGGAATCCTAAAAGAGGCAAATTCAGAGAGAAGGCTCAAAACAGAGTCAATGAAAGGATCTTCCAAGGTAGATGGCATTAAGGTGAGTTTTTTATCTCATTTTCACAGATTTGGTTTTCTTCTCTAGTGGTAAAAATTTAAGAAATAAGCTTGTGTAATCTTCACGAGTTGTTGCAGAAACAGAAGGAAACTCAAGGGTCAAGTAACAAAAGCTTAAACAATGCTTCACAAAGGCCGCTTCCAAATATTACAAGGTTCTTTATCAACGAATTCAACCAAATGTAATCTAATATTTCTTTATATGCCATCGGAAACTTATATACCCTTCTCTTTACATCATACTGCAGCTCCGTTAAAGTGAGGGAAACACTCTTAGGGCCATACAAAGAGCGAGTAGTTTTGATTAAGGAGTTCAAATCTAAGCAACGAGTTCATATTGAGGGAAGAAAAGTTGTA
The DNA here is from genome assembly GCA_002786265.1 of Apostasia shenzhenica. NCBI lineage: Eukaryota > Viridiplantae > Streptophyta > Magnoliopsida > Asparagales > Orchidaceae > Apostasia > Apostasia shenzhenica. The sequence continues at coordinate 885,808 of KZ451982.1, forward strand.
ACAGTTCCACGAGAACCCCATTTTCACAAGATCAACATACCGAAAAGTTGCACCAAGAGACAAGAGATAGCCGTTACGTGAACCATAACTGCAACTTTTAATTGGCTGTTGTGATCAGAATACCAAGAGTTTCTTTCACTGAAACTGTAGTGTTAATTTTTTTGGGAAAGAAGGAGAGACATCAAAACTAATATAGATAGGTAATTAATCAATGTAATGTATTATTTTATTCTTAAAATGGATCAATAACTATCTACAACTATATCATATCTTCTTGACTATATTATGCTAACTTTATTTGGAGGTTAAAATATAAGTTAGATTTTTTAAAATTTGTTGATAGAAGGGAGTTTTTGTTGCTAATTGAAGTAATGCATTTCATTACATGGAATGTGACAAACATTTATTGCATATTTAAAATAAGAAGTCACTTGGCATAATCATGGCATAATGAATGTGTATTTTTCTATCATTGTCACTTGTGTCCCACTAATGATAGCTATTGGTAGAAGGGAGTTTTTTGGTAACAAATTTTACTTCACTTATAGGGAACATGAACAAGTTAGTCATTTGTACTAATATTCTGTGACCTCATTGTAGAGATATTGTCCGCTTTAACTTTAAGAAAACTACGTGACTTGAGCACTTCCCATAAGGTCACCCATCCCAGTGCTACTCCAGCCCAAACACGCTCAACTGTGAAGTTTTCCATCATTAGCCTCACGATTTTGCCCCAAAAAGTGCTTCTACTATTTGAGATTACGTTATATACTTATACAACTCAGGATCTCCCTTTCTGATGTGAGACGATTCATTCTTGTGCCCCTCTCACCACTCATTATTCGGCCTAGAAGCTTGTCAGGAGTCGCACTTTGCCTCAGTAATTCCTTTCTCTTAGGACATCACACGGCGCCACTCCCCTCCCTCTTTGGCCACGGGCGTCACAGGCCCACCAGCTTTCTCCTGGTTCATCCTCGAACTACATCGTATTGCGGGAGGTCAGTTCTGATACCATATTGTAACATCTCGTGACCTAATTGTAGAGGTATTGTCCGCTTTGACTTTACAAAAACTGCGTGACTTGAGCACTTCCTAGGAGGTCATCCATCCCATTGCTACTGTCCAAGCACGCTCAACTGTGGAGTTTTTCATCATTAACCTTACGATTTTGTCCCAAAAGGCGTTTCTACCATTTAAGATTACATTATCTACTTATATTGTTCAAAACTGCATGACTTGAGCACTTCCCAGGAGGTCATCCATCCCAATGTTTTACAAAAACTGCGTGACTTGAGCACTTCCCAGGAGGTTCCCAATGCTACTGTCCAAGCACGCTCAACTGTGGAGTTTTTCATCATTAGCCTTACGGTTTTGTCCCAAAAGACGTTTCTACCATTTAAGATTACGTTATCTACTTATACTGTTCAGGATCTCCCTCCCTTTTCGATGTGAGATAATTCATTTTTGTGCCCCTATCTCTACTCATTATTCAGCCTAGAAGCTTGCTAGGAACCGCACTTTACCTCAGTGATTCCTTTCTCTTAGGACACTACTCGGCGTCACTCCCCTCTCTCTTCGGCCACAAAAGTGGTTTGGGTTGAGCATTACTATCACATTTTTGAACTCCTGTGAACCATTTAAACATTTTGTTCAATGTTATCCATTTAGTTCAATGTTATCTAAATAATTATTTTCTAAATATAACATGACATATCATCTAAGTAACTGTGAACCGCCTTAAATTTGTAATCTTTTATAGCATTTCATATACTAGGCGAACAAATATATTGATATGATTGGACAAAAATATTAACCATACAAGCACATATTATATAAGAACATGCACGCATCATACATATATGAAGAATGATTAATCAATGTTTTAAATCTTGGTTTCAGTTTAGGTTTCGATTTTACTCATAAACTGGAATTATTAATTTTGGTAGTTTCGATAGTTTTGATAATTTCAACTTTAATAATTTTAACATAATGCACACTAGTTTTTGATTTTAACTTAAAATTTAATCATTAAAAAATTGTCTTAAAAATGTTTCAACTGAAATGAAATAAATGCATTTCTGGTCATTTTTGACCAACATTGATGAAATTTATTAGTATGTTGGGACAGCTTTCAAACTTTATGCAATGTAGTTTCAATTAAAAATTAAATCATTCCATTATGTGAAGTTATCCAAATTTAGAGGTTGTTTAATTCAATATTATCTTGATATTATTTCATATTATTTATAATTCTTACATCTAAATATTATTTTTTATATAATAATTATATAAATTTTTACAAAATTATTTATATATATTATCAATCTAAATAATTATTTTTTATATAATATGATATAATATTGTTTTATTAAGATAAAATTAAATTTGAATTATGTGTTAATAAATTTAATTGCACCTTGATTTTTACCATATCAAAATAAAACTCATTCTCCTCAAATTATGGTGAGGCTTCTACATTTGTACTGCATATGCTTTTGAACAAACGTAAATTTCCACCATTTTCATGTTATTAATCTGATCTATCATTAAAATTTAATTTGAATCAGATTTTCCAAGTGAATAGAAGATTTTTTGAAATTTGATTTTTTTTTTTTTTACTAAAACTTTGAAAGTGTATAAAAGGTTTCGTTAGTGAAAACTTGTTAGAGCTTGTATTCAAGCATTCTGTCTCCCCTCTTAAATTGTATTTTTTAACGTATAGATACTTGAGAAAAATTATATATGATGTATATTTTTATTATAAGTATAAATTTATTCTGTAAAAAAGCAAAAATGTCTCAAAAATATTTTAAAGAGCGTTTAGTTCAATATTGTCATGATGTTATATTATGTTATGTTATCTAGATAAAATAATTATTTGGTTTAATGATATTTATAAATAATTTTTTATTAAATTATAAAATTATTAATTAAAAAATAACATTTATATTTTATGATATCTAAATTACATAATATAACACTAAGATAATAATAATTTTTTTAGTGAAATTATAAATTTTAATATCATTCAGCATTTGCCAAAATAAGCTGGGATTTATGTCGATGAATACTCAATTTAAGTTTGATAAAATTCACGTATTATCTCTAAAACTTTTAAATTTAAGGTACCGAAACTCACAACAAATTAATCAAATAGATTTTACAGCGCAATATTGGTGAATTTAAAATTATAATTTCAATGTAAATTTTAGAAATAATTTTACTTTTTAAATAATATGAAAATTGTATTTATTTATAAATATACAATAACAAATTTTGTTCGGCTAATTTGTCCTCGAGCTCTTGACTTTAAGAAAACAGAAAAAAAAATGTTTTACAGCTAGCCGGTCACGTCAACTCCCCCTGGCGAGGCTAAGGAATAACAATGATTGCTAAATTTTTTTTAAGACTTAGAAAATGTCAGCATTTTAAATAGGGCAAATTAAACTCAGGTCTTTAAATTTAATACTTAATTACACACCAATTTATATTTTTTTAAATTATAACATCGGAATCATGAGTTTTAATAAATTATTAAATAGGTTTTTTTATTTTTTTATTATTCAAAATTTTTAAAATTATCATTTTACATCTGTCCCTCTCTCTCCTCCAGATCTCGCGCATGCGGGCGGGATGCACGACGTGTGCGACCCACCGGCGGCAGGTCACACATGCCGTGCGCGGGATCGGGAGGAAAGAGAGGCGCGTGTACACGGGATCGGGGAGAGAGAGTGGTAGGGGTATAATAATAATTTTAAAGAATTTTAATAATAAAAAAACTCATTTGATATTTATTAAAATTCAAAGATCTCGATGTTATAATGTTAAAAATGTGGACTTGTGCGTTATTAAACGTTAAACTCAGAGATCTTAGTGTAATTTTCCCTTTTAAATATTATTAAAAATAAGTAGAAGTTGCAAAAGTTTACTTTTTTGAGTGCAACTTAAATTACAGTTGCTATAAAATCATAAAATTAAATAAAAATTAAATTACGTTTACTATATATATCTTAAGTAATAAGCAGACGACTCATAAAATTTTAAGAAATTACTACAGTCGGATAACATTTTATAAATAACATATTCAACCTATAATCATTTGTGCAGAAGCAGCACTTAAAGGGCTTGTTTGGTTGGAGAATAAATTTAGGTGAGGAAAGAGAAAATATTTTATTTTATACAGTTGATAGAAAAAAAAAATTATTTTAATATTGAAAAGTATCAAAGATATGAAATAAAGTTATTTTTAAGGTTAAAATTTATGTTGAATGTGAAATAAAGTTAATTTTTAAGATTAGAATTTGTATTGTATGTAAAATAAAGTTATTAAAATTTATAATAAATTTAAAGATTATTAAAAGAAATATTTTGCCCATTTTTGAATAATTTCCAAACATGCAAGCTTGCCAAAAAAGGGTGGAATTTTATTTCGTTGTTTTTCTCTGTAGTTATTTTTTTTAATTATGTAGAGTCTTCTTGTTGAAGTTAATATATTATTTAATTATGTAATTAAAAGTATATTTTCTGAAAACTCAACCAAATAATTTTAGCTTGTGCTTTCGAGAATCAAAATTTTAGGAACCGTGCTATCTTAACTAGTTGTTTGTTGCCTTAATTAATTTGCTAAGTAGTTCGAGAGTCACGTATTTATTTCTTTAGTATTTGTATTGATCTTTATGTACGGGTTTACTGAAAATTAATGAAAATAGATGGTATTCTCACCTTTCAAATTATCTCTATTTTTGTTTTACTCTGTTTTCAAGTACTACAAGTTTGTGTCTTACTTAGATTATTTTGATATAATAAATTTTTCAATTTCAACATATTGTTTAACTGCATAAAAATATTTGTCATCTTTATTGAATGTTTTTTCAACTATACATATATATATAATCTTTTCAATTATATAGAGATATTTTTACTACGTAGTAACACTTTATCTTGAATTCTATATACAGCTTACATCAAAATACATAATAATAAAAATAATTTATATATAGCTAAAAATTTTCCTATATAATAGACAAATGTCCATACGTAGTTAAAAATAGCTCTACATAACTGAAAATTATAAAGCTAAAAAATGTAGCTTTATAGAAAAAAAAAAAGATGAGTTAACACATCATTTCTTTTCTCTGTCTTCTTGTAGATGCTTCTTCTAAGCGTGTCATGCGTTTATAAGCTATATCGAATACCATACATATTGCATTATCTAAATGCATTAATTTCTCAATGTGATAAGGAAGATATAATTATGCACTATACTTTGTCCTGTGTAATAAAAAATAACCTATTTATATTCATTAATTTTGTACAATTACGTATACATTCCCCATACCCTACACACATTCCATACAACATGCATGGAGACAATTCAACAATATTGACCATAATGAAGTCCCAATGATCGATCTTTTGAGAAGGTGCAATGAATGATGTGTCACGTGTTGTGTCTTTATTTGAGTTGCAATCCTAAGAGATTATATGATGACTCAGGATTGAAAAGGGCGAGAAGTGATAGTCGTGGAGGTATAGTTTATATGAATGAATTAAAATTATCCAAATAAGAAGTGACTCTTAATAGTCTTCTAGGTAAAAGGATATAAGAATGAATTGTCTCACATCGAAAAAGGATTAGAGTTTTTTAATTATATAAGTAAATGATATAATCACAAATAGCAGAGGCGTCATTTGAGAAAAAATAAGAGATTAATAATGAAAAATTTTATATTTAAGCATACTTAGGCTAGAAGAATACTGAGATAGGTGGCCTCTTGAAAAGTACTCAAGTCACGCAGTTCCTTAAAGCTAAAATGAATAATACATCTATATTTGAATCATAGGATATTACTGATCAAGTATTAGTGTCACCCATGGCTTCCTTTTCAGTGGGACTACTAACGATGTTCTATTCTCATGTAGAATACCTTAAGGATTTTCTTAAGGATATGATCAATTGATCTAGAAGGTTGTTGGTACTCATGGAAATCTTTAAGATGGCTTTTTAATCTCTCATTGGGATTTTTTTCTCAATCTCTTTTGATAAGAACTCTTAGTTTATCAAAACCTCTTCAATTGTGTTATAAAGTAGCTCCTCTAATTGGGTCACTTGTTGTTCTATCTTAATTGGAGCTCTTCATTGATCAAGGTTATTCCTTCTTATAACTAGGTATTATCTTTGGTGGAAAGTACAATTCAATTGGAGCTAGAATACTTTTTGAGTATTTTTTAATAGTATACTTTTTTTAATTTTGAAATACTCAAATTTGATCTCTTGATCACTCTAGTGAGTTGTTAGAGTTTTATAACTAAGATTCGATGTTAGCTTAATTGCCATATTTTATCATCTCAAAAAATAATGTCGATCATGTTCAATATGTTTACACAGGAAGTGCACCACTTGGCTATGTCTGCAACATTGATCTTTTGACATTTGCCTTCTGAAGCGGCGTTCGACACAATGCTTATGGCACATCGTAAATATAGTCTAGAAAATTTGCTATGTATATTGCGAAGTCTACATCAAATAAAGTTTAAGCTTGTGAAGATATCTCATCTATAAATTCTATATTTGAATGTATTAGTACTTTATTTTTGTAATTCATGATCTTTCTACATTATAAAATCTTACTATTGTTTGAGATGTAGTCTTAATTTTATGTTGAATTAATCTTATAATCATTGTATCGATTGTTTACATTCGAAACATTGTAAGTTTTTTTTTTATGGAAAAAACATTGTAAATTTTACAGTGTAGCCATTTATAAATAGCATGCATATGATTCCAATCATTGATATTAGTTAGAAAGTCACATCATTTCACCATGACAATTGACAAACTTTATAATGTACAAGTAATTTGCTCAACTTTAGTGGTGGTTCTTCCTTTGAAGTCAATTATAAAGTAATAAACTTTGATTCTGCAAAAAAAAAAATTAAATAAACTTCAAAATTTACTTGGGAGAGTATTTTAACATGCTCATTTTACAGCTAAAGGGATAGAATTATTTGCTTGATTGCATTTTTATTTTGAAATTTGGCATGTAGTATCAGTGGCAAAGCCACATGGGAATCACAGGGTGCAACTGCACCTCGGTGAATTTTTTTTTAATTCAAAATTCTGTAGTTTGTTTTTAATCCACATCCTCTGAGTTTTATAAAATAAATATCATGCAATTAATTGAAAAAATCGGTTGAACAAGAATTTAGATAATTAGATTAAAAAATATTTAGATAACTTATAATTTTAATTTTTCATATATTTTTTTATAAATTATTTAACATATAAATTATATAAATAAACTTCATGTTGTTGAAAACCTATTCAATTTAAAGAATTTATTTGCGTATCTATTACTTAAATTAAAAAACTACCATGCAGCTCTAATAAATAATCAATTGACTAATTATTATTTAAAATTTTAATTTATTAAATTATTTAGCAGACTAATACTAAATTCATTGAATAATCTAGTATATTAAAATTTTAAAATATGATCGACTAATTTATTGGTTATTTATTTGAGATACGTAGCAGAACTCTTAAATCAAAATCTTTCATTTTAAATAAAATATAATTCAAAAATTTCTTAAAAATACTTTTAAAAAATGAGATAAAAGGTATTACGGAAAAATTAATAATAATTAATGGAAAAGAACTATATCAATTAATTATCACTATTTAGATATAATTGAATTTTATGTAAAGTAATTTATGTTAGTAAGAATTTTAAATTTTTATTATTCTTATAATTTATATAATTTTAAATTTTTTATATTGATGTTATAAATAGTTTATTCAGCACCTCTAATTTGAGGGTTAGTGTAGCCACAGTTTAGTATATGTACTTTAAACCTGGCCTCTTTTATTATTTTATTTTAAATTATTTTAAGCAGATAAAAATATGTACCTATATAATGCATCTATTGAATCAATATTATTAATAGAGCACTGTATTATTATTTTATTTTAAATTATTTTAAGCAGATAAAAACATGTACCTATATAATGCATCTATTGAATCAATATTATTTATAGAGCACTGTATTTCATGTAAATTTCTTGTCTTATTGACTTTCTAAATAAAATAATATGTAAATATCATAATTACAAAGTTGATTCCAAATGCAATGATATTTTATTTTTTTGACCTCATGAATTGAGTAGTTCTTTTCTGAACCCTACAATCTAATTAGTTGAAGGTAAAAAAGTTTAAACGAATTTTTTATGCATTATATAATAAAATTTTAATTTAATTAATAATATTAAAATTATAAGATACAAATAAAGTTGATTGAAGTAATGTGAATAATATAGAATGCAAAATAGATCAAATTTTTAATATTAAATTTATGTAATATGGGATATAAAATATTTTTATTTTTATTTTAAATTTTCTCATAGAAAATGGGGATTCCTTTTGTTAGAAAAAAAAATAGTTCTTAGAATTAAAATGTTTTGACATTTCTTAAATATATGTATATAAAAAATAGAGTCAGTTATTTATATAAAATATTATGTATATATAAGATAAATTTTCTCATATATAAATTTAAATATGAATAATTAATATATATATATATATATATATATATAAAAGATGTGAAATAAATTTTATAATTATATTAAGAGTTGTGTCCAGTATAAATTTTTTATTTTTAAATTTGTATATGATAACATGTAAAATTTAATTTTTTAGTATTTTTAAATAAAAAGAAAATTTGTAGCCATGACAGAAAGTAAAAAGAAATGATTAATTTTTCTTCTTTCGAAATAAGCCTAATTTGATTTATAACTAAAATGGCAATATGGTGATAGCCATTTTTTATTTTTATTTTAAAATTATATTTAAAAAAATTAATTGTATATCACATCTCATATAATTTTTTACTAAACAGTTCTTAATCAGAGAATACTTCATAAACTATGAAGTTGTGGTGGAAGGGTTCATCTCCATATTCATGCAATATATTTATTAAACTTACATATTTTCATTATTTAATTACAATCTAGCAAACAAGCAGGTAGAATTTGGCAATCTGCCCTCAATTATTGGCTACCTCTAACTTTCAAATGAAAATAAAATTTTGTTTTGATTGTGTGCATATTTTGAATTATTGGGGAATATGATGGACATGATTATTTAAAAAATTAATTTTATTATGATGTGGGTTAAGTCTTCTACATAAAATATCAAATTGAAACTGAAATTGATAATATTTCATATTGTAGAAAATAAAAATTAAGCATTGTATCTTAATCAATTGCAAGAATTAAATTCATAAAATTGTTTGTTTAGTATATATATGTAGTTGATCATAAAGTGATGTTAGTTCACCTAGAAAAAAGATTTGGAGACTTAACCAATAATAAATTATAAGACATATATTTAATAATAGAGTTAATTGCAACTAATTTGAGATAATGTTTCAATATATATACTTGAGCCACTGGATTTATTTATTTTTTGGAAGTTTTGATTTAGTTTTCAAATTAACTAAAGTAGTCTATTAATTTCGAAAAAATATAACTTAACTTATTAAATATTTTTATTAGTGCCAATTGAAAGATCTAATTGTATAATATCTCACATTAAGAAACTTATTTGATTAATTTAAAAATTATGAACCTAATTATACATAGGCTAAAATTAGAAGATTTTAATTATTGTTAACACTTATTAATATTATAAGACATATTCACAAAAAATTAAATTTAACAAAATTAATAATAAATTTAATGATATTTTTTAGTCAGCATGAGAATAATATAAAATGAAATTATTATCATTTTAAAATATATAAAAAAATATAATATAAATAAATTATTATTTTAGTATAGACAGAATATATATAAAATAAATTATATGATATGATATATTAAGCTAAAAATTAACAAAATTTAACTTACTTTTGTTATTTTTTTTTTTCAAGTTTGAATAGTGGACTTTGAAATAAGGGAGATTCATTCTAATATAGTGAATATAACCTGTCAAGTTATTAATAATTTCTTTGTTATAACAAATGAAATGGTAGCTATCTTGAATTTTTCAACACCTTACAGAACTCATCTGTCAGCCAATCATTTGATGCTCTTTTTTTGTAGTTACTGCCACGTGTCAATCATATGTTCTTTTTTGAAACAGTCAATTATCATATGTTCTAATGAACACTACATTAGAAAAAGATACACAAATGGTGCAATTAATACGAAAAATATGAACTTTTGAGCATAAATTTTACCAATAGTTAAAAGAATATTTTCCTCTCAGTTATTAAATAAAAGAAATATATCTTAAAACTTTTGAGGCTAATTAGAGGAGATACGTAGTGATATTTTACTATATATTTTAATTATCCAATATTAAGAAAAATGATTGGATTCGAGTGTCATGCCACTTTAGCGATTCAATAGATATTGACGTAGGATGTGGGGGTCCTAGAAAACACCAAAAAGAAAAAGAGTTCCGAGAGACGGCGGCTCGCAAGATGGTAAGCTTGTTAATAAAAGCTCAAGGAGGGAACCAGTTACGAGCATACAGAGAAACACACAGAGGTTTAAGGTAGTTCAGGGAGAAAATCCCCTACGTCCACCGGTCGATCAGCGAAGGAATTTCACTAATAAGAAGAAGTGGTCGCTTGCATGTACAATGTTTTCTTTGGGAAAGAAGAAGGAGAGAGCTCCTCAGTTGGGGCCTCTCTTTACAATAAGAGTGGGGGAGATCCCTTCTTGATGGAGCTGATCGTCCCTCCTGCCCTTTTTTCCTTTTCCCTTTTTCTCACTTTTTTTTTGCTGGTGAACTGTTCAGCGGTATTTGTAGACAGTAGGATGTGTGGCTTCATCCTAGTTTTTTGGAGGAAAGGTGATGGACAGGCTCTGAGTTCGCGTCGTTTCTCTGCCAGCGGCAAGGCTTTCAGCCGTGAAAGGAGGACGATATCTTTTAATATTTGTACCTCTTCTGGGGATCCGTGATGGCTGGAGCATGCGGATCCTTGATTTGTGAGTCTAGAAAAAGATGCCTTGTACGGGGAGCGACGCGGTTAGGTGGAGCTGATTGTGACAGGCACTGCTCTGTAACCTCGTACCCGATGTTACTAGGGATAATTCTGACTTATCGGGCACGAGGTTTGGTTGAACCATCGTATCCGAAGTTTGACTTGGTCAAAGATTCTGCAAAGTCAGATAGATAAGTCAGCAAATAAGTCAAAGAAATGGAGGTCAGCCAGGCGTCACGTGTACGGTCAGGATGCAGCGCAGGAACCATGTGTTAATAATACCCAATTCCAGCACGCTACATATATATAGTAGAGCCTTTGAGATGTGTCACGCGTAAAATGATGATAAAAAACTTTAACACATCATTTTCTTATTGATTAGTATAATATTTGTTTTATATAAACTTTTTTTCATCTAGAATGGGTGTTTTGAAGTTTATATACGTTTATGAAGATAAAAAGGACTATATAAAGCAAAAAGATGGTTCATACTTCATACAAACCATCATATTTAGTATAACAATGTTCATGCTTTTTATGATCTTTTTTTGCTTTATATACACTTTTTTTAGTGTATATTTCTATATGAACTAAATAAAATGCTCATACAAAGTAAAACAAAAATCATACAAAATGATAAAATAATGATCATTAGTTGGGATTGCGTGTTGAACCAATGAGAATGTGTGTGACGAACTGTGGCTGATAAGAAGTGATCTTTAAGTAATGTCCCAATAAAATTTGACTCCTAGTAGGTTTCTAGACCGAATGATGAGTGGTGAAAAAGGAACAATAATGAAATATACATGTAAAAGAGATAGAAGGTCCTGAGTTGTATAATTAAATAATATGGTCCAAATAGTAAAAATATATTTTAAGGTAAAAACGTGAGACTAATGATGAAAATTATTGGAGAAAGCAGTGACTGAATGTCATGAGAGTGACTATCATTAGCTTAATATTATCACTCTCTCTAATATAATCCCAAGTGGGTATACCACCGTAGAAGAGAAGATTAAGTACGACTTGTGAGCACCGGGTTAGCATTATTATAAGTGAAGTAATTGTGCTTTTACTGGTAGCTTAAACTTTTAGGAGAGTTAATAATAACAAGAATCTTAATAATTTGTATCAAAGCAGGTCTCTAGCTTGAATCCCAACAGTGCGCCACTGGTAATTGTTGGGAAAAGCTAATAAGCGAATTTGTTGTGCCCTTTCTACTAACTTAGGTTTTTAGAAGAATTAACAATATCAAAAATTTTAATAACAAAAAAATCATAGTTAAGTTTACTTAAATTGAAGTAATACTAAAATGAGTAGTCCTCTTAAAAATTACTCAAGTTATATAATTTCTTAAAGCCAAATTAAGTGGATAATACTTTTAAATTTAGATTATAAAATATCATTATGTGTGATGCCCAAACTAAATAATTTTTCTTAGGTGTGATAATATAAAACATTAAAGATGTTATAGCACAACTTAAACTAGATGCTGCTGATTTTTATAATCAATAAACTACTTTACTTTTCTAACAATTTCAAGAGTTAATCACCACTCTTATTCTTTCTCATCACTTTCTTAATTAAGGGAGACACTCATTTTATTTCATTTTTTTTAAACTTCATCAACTATCTCTCTAAATTTCAAAATTATTATATCTCTATGAAGGTCATATTCTAAGAACTTGTTAATTTCTTTATTGATATTTCCAATCTTTTTCTAAATTAATTACATTTTTCCTCTTCAGCAATCATTATGGTTGGTGCTTTTCTTATTTGAGCATCAAATTCCTCGTTGTTCTAACTCATTTGATATATTTCTTCTGTTTTTTAAATTCATTGAGTTATAATTAATAAGAAGATGGGGCAGAGGAAAACGAGCAAGGTGCTGTTAGTCCCGACTTAGCAAATATGTCAGCTGCACGAACTACATACTTAGTACCAAATTATAGGATAGTGGTGTTATCAAACTCATTAATAAGGTATACATAGCAGTTATATATTAAACTCAAAAGAACATATATGTAACATTTCGTGACCCAAGAAGATATTATGTACTTTAATTTTAGGGAATAACGTACGCGACTTAAACATTTTTCAGAAAACCAATCATCACAAGACTATTTCAACTCAAACACATTAAATGCGAAGTTTAATAAAAAGAGACGTTTAAAAAACTTAAATGGCAATTTCAAAAGGGTATTAAGTAGAGAAATTTACAAAAATTTGAAGTACAAAATTTATACATTTTTTTTAAAAAAACTTGGATCTAGTCTCTATCATAATGGGATCATAATAAATAATATACAATAGTGGTCCTCACAATTATTTATACATGATCATTGAGAAGTTGAAGAGATTTTCACAATTAAGCTTATACAACGGTCGAGCGTTATTGAGTTAAAGGTAGAGCTAAACATTATGGATAACCTTAGTAAAAAAAAATTCCACTTGAAGGTGTTAGATCGAGGAGATATACTTAATCTTTTCATTTATCATCATATCACACGTGTTTGCGAGATTTGTCACATGCTATGTTCATCCACATGCATGAACAACAATCAAGTTTTTTTTTTTTTTTTTTTGATAATATTTATAAATCAAGTCACTTGTTGTTAACGTAATATAACATTTGAAAAATGTTTAAAAATTTCTATTTTATTTTATAAAACTGTTATAGAAGTGATTTACCATACTCTCACACTACACAAAATAAAAATGATAAATTGCATCCAGCTCCTAAGACTGACAAGATATTGTAAATTGATTTTAATTTTTTTAAAAACTTAATTAGAGTCATTAATAAGGTTATAAAAGTAATATTATTTGATCTCAGTTAAGATATAATTATTAAATTTTAGCTTTATATTATAAGATAATTTGTTGTTGATTTGAATTATTTAAAATATATAAAAAATTTAAATTAGTCAAAATAATATTAAATTTTGAGTTATCTATTTATAAAAGTGAGCGAAAAAGTGACTCTAAAAAAAACTATAGCACTTTTACAATCTTGATATCAAAGTTGTATTTCTTAAAATTTAGGACCAATTTATAATATTCTGCTGACTACATGGCCCGGATGCAATTTGCCCAAATAAAAAAATGGGCATAGCTGGTGATTCAGCACCCATAATTTCCGCAACGCAATCAAATCCCGTCGAGCCGAACAGCCGCTGCAGCACCATGTGGTCCTGTCCCGAACCTGGGTCCGGGTCAGATCAGGTCATGGCATATTAGGCATTCTCAGCATGTTTTAGGGTAATTTTGTAAATTTAAAACCATGAACACGTTCTTTTTTTTTTAATATTTTTTATTTTATTTGTTTGATGGAAACTATCAGCACGTTCTTGGCCCGGTAGCAACTCTTTAATCAAAAGAAAAAACAAATTGCATATAGATCATTCAGGGACTACAAATTTATATATTGGTCCATAAAATTTTAATTATTATACATGAATTTTTGAACATTAACCTTATTATAATGGGATAATTACCTAAATGCCACACAATTTAGTTTTATTTATGTCTTACCCATCCATTCTTAGTTAATTACGCTATGCACATCCAAAATATTATAAAATCTTATATACACACATTTTAACTTATTTCTATTATAATGAGTAATCATAATTTTTCAATAACCTAACTATAATTAGATTACAAAAAATCTGAGCTGTTTATTATATTATTTTAAGAATATTTAAATTTATTTTGAGTGAAAATCCTAAAATCTTAATGTTTAGGTGGCGGCAAAGGAATGAGACATCTGCGATGTGAATTGATTTTAGGACAAATCAGTGCTTTAGTGTGATATTGAGGAAGAGAAAAATATGTACCATTAAGAGTAAAAATATAATTTAATGATTTACTAACAAAATATTTTTTTTCAAATAGATTTTGATTAAGTTTTAACTCAAATGTGTATATGTAAGATTTTGTAATGTTTTAAGTGTATATAGCGTAATTAACTAAGAATGGATGGATGAGACATAAATAAAACTAAATTATGTGACATGTAGGTAATTATCTCTATTATAATTTAGTTCATTCATCATTTGGGGTTGTTTGTTTGTTAAATTAATTTTATAAATAACAACATATATAAACTAAATAAAATATAAATTTTATTTTGCATTCTATATATAACTCAAAATATAATTATATTTTCTATTTTTAACAAAAAATATAATTATATTTCAAATTTTTCACATAACTCAAAGTAAAAAAATAGCATCAAATATTATCTTTTTACTTGAATTACTAATTTTTCTTTATCTTTTAATTTGCGTTTAAGGGATGAAACTTTTACCTTCTTCTCTTTAAGTATTCCAATCCAATAACTTGAACATCCAATGATTACTAATTTACTAATATTACAATTTCATATTCATTTTAGAGTAATAATACAAAATTCGAGCTTGACCAATTGCGATCGAACCAACCTATTACATAAGATTTAAAATTTAACTTACAATTTAAAACATAATATTTAAAACTTTATAACATAAGCATAATAATATTTACAATATGCTATGAATTATGTAAATATGTAAGGATATAATGGCATGTATAAATACTCTAATTAATAGGTAGTTATTTGCTCTTTATGATATTAATTTAAAATAATATTATGTATCTTTAATAACTGATAGATGAATTGATTAATTAAAATTTAGATCAAAATAAAACTTAATTTACTAACAAGTAGAGCTTTAAATCATGATCAGATATTATTATATAAGTAAGCCAATAAATTTAATAAACTTTAATTTAACTATTAATGACATTTTATGCCATTAAGCAAGCTCAGTGTTGCTAATTACATATAAATTTAATTAAATTTAAGTGTGTTTTTGCAAGTTAAACATAAATGAAAGTGGAGGAAAAGATGAAGATCAGAGGAGAGGAAGGAGATAAAGTTAAAAATTATGCAAACAAAATATTATGGACTAAATAATAAATTTTCATAAAAAATAAGAAAGTGAAGTAATTTTAAAATGTAGAGTCCACGTTTAAAATGGGGACTTGCATTTAATTTTCGAATGAATAGAGAACGGAGTTAAAGGGCCATGCTTCCTTTTTATTATTGTAGGTCTTTGTGTCCTACTTTATTTTAAATTGGTCCTATAAAAGATGTGTTTGTTCATTAAGGTATAAAAATTGAAATTAGTCATACAATTTTTTGAAGTTAACAGCATCTTTATATTTTTAATGCCCGAGTAGCTAAGTAACAAATTCTAAATACAAAAATTATAAATTACTAATACGCGAGATAAAGTTGATAACGAGTTATATAAAAAAAAACAGTCAGCCGAAATTGAGTGAGTTAACTTTAGCTTGAATTTAATTTTTTTGAATTCGATTTAAGTTGATTCAAGTTAGCTAAAATCTACTCCTTTTAAGCCTAATTTTGAATTAAATTTAGTTTAAATTTTATTTTTGTACTTTTAATTTAAATATTTATTTTACATATAATATAAATTTAATATATTTCAATTAAATTTATATGCATTATTTATGTATCTATATATTAATTTCTTAAATATATATTGTGTGTGTAAAATATTTGAAAAATACGTATAATATTAGGTAGATTATAGGATTATTTAGATGGTGTTTCGTTTAATATTATTTTAATATTATATTATATTATTTGTAGAAAATAATTATTTGATTTAATGATATTTACAAATAATTTTTTATAAAATTATATAAATATGAATTAAAAGATAATATCTAAATATTATAATATCTAGATTATATAATATAATATTAAAATAATAATAAATCAAACGCTGTTTTAATTTTAAACTTAAGTTAAATTAATTTAGTAAAATAATAATATTTTTAAATATAACTTATTTTTTTTGACAGGACATAAAATATTTATTTATTATTATGAGCTATAGAAGAAAAATATTTTGCTTAGACGGAGCACCATCTGGAAGCAAATCGCGCTACTCGGACTCGCGTTGATAGGGGGACGCGTGTCACTCTGACGGTGCGCTAGCCTTCAAATGATGCACTGCTTGATGGCAAGAAAATTTGATGGAAAAGAGGAAAATAGATTTTTAAAGAATTTATCACATAAAAATAAATAATAATAATAATAATAATAATAATAATAATAATAATAATAGGAAAAAAAAAAAGGGGGTAAAGAATGACGTGGTGGGCTCCAGGAATTTTGAAGTAGTCGAAGGCACGGCAGGCATGAGCATCTCCACCGACAGGCGACAGCTATGGCTGAAATCATTTTCCACGTGTCAGCGTATCCGTTCTTCTCTCCGATTCACGTGCATATCACGTGTCGTCCGTCGGTGGTCAGCCGACCTTCCTGATCTTCGGCCTCGATTGCCTCGGACGTATTAAACCAGCTCGAGCATGTATAATTAACGATGAATATTAAATGAGTTAGTTTAATTTAAATTTATATTTATTTCGATTTTTTATTTTTAAATTTAATTAATTACGTTTTTTAATTTCAAATAATATATAAATAAATTTTTAATATTAATAAAATTTTTCTAACTAATTTAATATTTTAGACTAAAAATAAAATCTAAATAGCTCTATTAATTAGAAAAATATCATCTATTCAATACTTTAATTAATATTAAAAATTTAATTATATTTTATTTTAAATTATTACAACTACTCGATTAATTTTAAAACTAAAAGAATTTAATTGCATATAGAATTAAGAGGGACTTAATTACTTTTTATTCTATAATTAATTTTTAGAAATTTTAATATAAATTAAATTTCATTTCACGACAATATAAAAATTTATATCTCACGTAAATAAAGTTTTGTAATATTCAATATTATTAAATATTTTATTTTATATTATACAAATAAAAAAATAAAATATTTATTTAAGCAAGACAATTTTGTGAAAAGTAAGGGCAAGATGTACAATTGCTATACATGGATTAAGGGTATGACCAATCATACCTACATTAATAATTATCTAAACAATACAATCATAACATTAAATTAGAAAATAATATTCATAGTTTAAAGTATCTTTATAATTGGCTCATTTTTTCATTAGTCCATTGAAATATTCGTGTACATCACTAACAATAAGAGTCTGTTTATCTATAAAGTTAAATTTAATAAAGTTAAAATTAAACTTAAATAGAGATAATTTTTAATTAAAAGTTTGAATAATGTGAAATAAAGTTAGTTATTATGTTGGATATATGAGGGATGTGATATAAAGTTAGTTATTATTTTAGTAATACGGGTAGAATGTGAAATAAAGTTAAGTTTTACACACATGCCACACAAATCTTCATGTATCACACACAATTTCTTCACACTCTATAGTGTAAAATTTGTAAAGAAAATGTGTGTGGTGTAATATTAAAAGATTTGTGTGACATGTATGTAAATGTCCCAAAAAATTATGTGTGATGTGATATGATTAGTTAAAATTAAATTAATTTAATTTTTAATTTTAAAACAAACGGAGCCTAACGGATAGCAACTTAAGTAGATGATTTATTTTAAATTAGATTTGCAGAAAGCATTAAACCTGGAACATCCATTATTATTTATTGATGTTACAAGACTTTTTTAAAATAAATTTTGAAAATAATGAAATTGACAAAAATATTGAACTTGAGATATTTTGTTAAATTCAAAAAATTTAAGTTGTCATCAACAATTTATATTACTTTGTCAAACTCAGTTGGATGTAAGGTTGACTATTATAGTTCGCGTTCGATACATTTGATTATTTGACTCGTGATATTATTTCTTTTTGAACATACATCTAATATTATTAAAATTAAAGTCAACTTACGGGAATCTTATAGCCTATTTTCTCTTTTTAGTAGCAAGTTCCTAGCTATTTATATAACAACAAATTAGTTGTTAAGTCATGTGTAAGTTTTTTAGTTTCATTCTATACCATTTGTTGAGATATTCTTAAATCAATTAATTTAGAAAACATAAATTAAAGATTATTGACTAAAAAAAAGGTATTCAAATAAAATGATAACGGGTCTTGTACGAAAAATGCGAGAATGAAAAAGAAAAAAAGCTACGTAATTCAGAACGTATTTATATGAATTGGAGATATTCTTGATCGTATGCTCATAAGTGGAGCCGAGCAAAATATATCTATTAAATCAAAATAGAACTCCAATTTAGCATAGAAGAATGAATTAGAAGTTGCTTTGACTCGTAGTATCTCAAAGGACTCTCAATTTGGATGAGATAATTTCAAAATACATCTTACGAGTATGTAAAATAGTTTTACAAGGCTACAACCCACGATTAAAGCTTATAAGGGTCTCATTCAGAACTTGGCATAGCTTTTAGCTGAGGCGAATTAAGTTGATGAACATATCATATTAATGATAATGATTGAAGCGACACCCTAACACATATAAACAAACTAAAAATATGATCATTTAAAATACCTAATAACGGAGCTTCAATAATCTTTTCATTAGTTATGTCAATCTAGTACAATTAATTCACAAATTTTATTTACTTGTGCTTCAATTAAGCCTGTGTCGTCCGCTCTTGCCATAGCCCAATCGGTATTGAATTTTGGTCATGTAATACGCATGTGCACAATGTTTCATGGCTTATAAAGGGATAAACAGTTCTCAAATTTTATACTTTTAAGGCATACCAAAGTATAGGAAGTTACGTTAAATTTTAAGGATAATTTCATAATTACATCAACCGATAAATTCATGCATAAAAATGAGTATGCGGGAGGCCGCATCCCTGCCTAGCCGTACCTCCTCGGCGTATCACGGAATGCGTTTCCCTTACAGCGTAATCGCTACCCACGTTTCATTTCCCACTTTACTCACCAAAGCCTTCAATTGACATCTCCAAATAATCAAAACAATAATAAAAGTAAATTATTTTCAGAGTCCAATCGCGTATGGACCTGGCCGTAATTAAAAATAATTGCATTTGGGTCCCAAGCACACGTTTTATTTTTTTAATAGAAAACTGTGAATTTTGTGATTAATAGATAATATAATGATTTTTTTTATTATATTTATCGTAATAAGGACATGAAGTGGGAAGTACATGGAGCATTTTTTTTTTAGGACCGATAGACCCAAGACCAAAAATATTGCTAATTTAAATATTAGGGTCTATTTGTGATGGGATCTGAACTATGAGACCTTTATTTAATTAACCCAAGTTTCATAATCTAAAAAAGGAATTTTCTGAAAATGGAGTTATTATTATTATTTTTACGGCAAGATGAATTCTGAGGAAGAAGATGGAAGGAAGGTCCGTCGGGAGAGGAATAATGGGAAAATCAGCTGGGATTTTCCACTGCGAAATACTTGCTTTCTTCCCCAAACGCGCATAAGAAAACCCATTCTTTCAGCGAGCGAAGAGGGAGAAAAGGGCAATCGATCTCTCCAGCTGTAAGCCGTCGCTTTCAAAATTGGAGTTTTTTTTTTTTTATTAGCTCCTTCATTTCTGTCCTATTGGCGGTAATCAGAGAAGAAAGCAATAGGAAAAGGCATTAACGTGGTTGGATTAATTTAGGAATCCATTGTTTCCCTCCCCTTCATTTAAATCCAAAGAAGTGCTTAGCTGTTCGGTAACTCGGGGTTGGTGTGGCTTTTAGGTTATATTGACGGGGGGAAGAAGAGCTTGAGGAGAAGTAAGAACATGCACTTCTCCGAGCTGGAGCAAAGGAGATTTGGGAGCTTGATCCATGCTTGTAGATCTTGTTTGCTTCTCCGCTTTCCGGTGCAGCTAGGGATTTGATTTCGGTCGGATCTTGTTAGATCTGTGCCATCTGCGGCGAGTTTGCTTGGGTTTGTTTGGTTTTCGGCTGCAATGGCGCCGTCATTCAAATGGTGGTCAAAGGAAACCCACCGGGGGACGCCGGTGGTCGTGAAGATGGAGAACCCTAACTGGTCGATCTCCGAGATCTCGTCCCTTGATGACGAAGAAGACGTTGGCGGGGCCGACGAGTTCTCTGGAGTGAGGAAGGGCGGGAGGGGGAAGAACGCGAAGCAGATCACTTGGGTTCTCCTTCTCAGGGCCCATCGCGCGGCTGGCTGTCTCACCTATTTCGCTTCCGCAGCCGTTGGCCTAGCCTCGGCCGTCCGCCGACGAGTCTCCTCCGGCCGGACCGACTCCGAATCCGGCGCCTCTCCCGCCGAAGGGAGCCCTGCCGTACGCCGCCGCTTCTACTCCTGCATCAAAATCTTTCTCTGGTTGTCGATCGTTCTCCTCGCATTCGAGATCGTAGCTTATCTCAAGGGCTGGCACATCACCGCGGCCGACCTCCGTAATTTTCCTGACCTTCATGGCATCTCTCTTCCCTCGTCCTTCGGATTTCGCAGCCTCTTCGGCTCCATTTACTCCGGCTGGGTTCGATTCCGCGTGGACTACCTCGCTCCTCCTCTCCAGTTTCTTGCCAATGCCTGTGTCATCCTCTTCTTGATTCAAAGCGCCGACCGCTTTATCCTCTGCCTCGGTTGCTTCTTGATCCGCTTCAAAGGGATCAAACCCGTCCCCAAAGCCATTGGGGAGGACGAAGAAGCCGGCGAGCACTTCCCAATGGTCCTCATCCAGATGCCCATGTGCAATGAGAGAGAGGTGAGCTAGCAAATTATTTAGCTTTTGTGAAACATGAAACCGAATTCTTCAAATGTAATTCATTCGTCTGCTGGAATGCTGCAGGTCTAAAGCAAAACTTTTGTGAAGCATCTAGTGAGTTGTCATTTGCAATTCATCTGTCTGCTGGAATTTTGCAGGTCTACCAGCAATCCATTGCAGCGGTCTGCAGCATTGACTGGCCAAAATCTAATATGCTAATCCAAGTGTTGGACGACTCTGACGAACCTACAACTCAGGCACTCATCAAGGAGGAGGTGGAGAAGTGGGAACAAACTGGGATTAGAATCGTGTATCGCCACCGGGTTATCAGAGATGGGTACAAAGCTGGAAATTTGAAGTCTGCAATGAGTTGCAGCTATGTCAAAGACTATGAGTTTGTTGCCATCTTCGACGCAGACTTCCAACCAACACCAGATTTCTTGAAGAGAACAGTGCCTTATTTTAAGGTCAAGAACCATATTGATTTAAAATGAGAGTTTGCTTTGTTTATTTTGGCAATTTTTCGGCTGTAGATGCTAATATGGGGAATGAATTGCAGGGTAATGATGAGTTAGCGCTAGTACAAGCTAGATGGTCTTTTGTGAATAAGGATGAGAATCTGTTGACAAGGCTTCAGAACATTAATCTGTGCTTCCATTTTGAGGTTGAGCAACAAGTGAATGGGATATTTATCAACTTCTTTGGGTTCAATGGGACTGCTGGAGTTTGGAGAATCAAAGCCTTGGAAGATTCTGGTGGGTGGCTAGAGAGGACTACGGTGGAAGATATGGACATTGCTGTCCGTGCACATCTCAAAGGTTGGAAATTTATCTTCTTGAATGATGTAGAGGTATGCATTCTTTTTTATACTTTTTTTTCAATAATAATTTGCTTTAGGTTTGCCATATTGCATTATTTATCAACTCGATTTTTATCCCAAATTGTGCCATACTGCAGTGTCAATGTGAATTGCCCGAGTCCTACGAAGCCTATAGGAAGCAGCAGCATAGGTGGCATTCTGGTCCAATGCAGTTGTTTCGGCTTTGTTTGCCAGATATAATCCGGTCCAAGGTATTATATCTTATTTCATGAGTTTGAATTTTATTTTTTTGCTCCATTTTCTTCTGAGTTATTTCTACTTCGATGTTCACTCATTATGACGTTTTAATGCAATTTTGTTGACTTCTCTAATAGGTACTTTGAAAACATATACTCACAACCACTTATAGGTAGCTAGTATATTTTAGGGGATCATATTTGGTTGTTGCCTTGCACACAAAGTTGTTTAAGTTATGTGAAAATTGTTTTTTGACCTACTAGCTTTGAACAGAAATTATTTCCTTTCTTTGTGGTTTATTGTAAAAACTACATGCTTCATTTTGAGTTAGGCACATTCCATCTACATTAATTCTTGTATGAACCTGTGGTCGGAATAATCATCCTTACTGAATATGTATTTTTTCCTTGTCGGAGTGTGTGGCTGGAAGAGCTGTCATTGCTGTTGTGTTTGATTTTTCCTCGTGCACATTTTAATGCATATACTTGAGCACTTAATCATAATGAACCATTGCGCTTACATTCAGTTTACTGTCAAGTACCTTTATAATTTAATGAGTTTGAAATTTTTTTGTTTCATCTATTCATAACTTACTTTGATGTTAACTCATTATGTCATTTTAATGCAATTTCTTTCTGAAACCTGACCACTCCAATGACTGCTTTGAAAACATATATGATAAGCTTCGGGCATTTGATTATATGTAGTTTATAGCATGACCAAATTATATTGAGGGATTATACTTGGATGGTTCTCTTGCACGAAATTTTTTAGCTTTTTAGACAAGTGGAAATTGTTTGTTCACCTACTGGTTTTTGAACAGAAATTGTTGTCTTTATTTGTGGTTCTTGTAATAACTACTTGCTTCATTTTGATTTAAGCACATGATGAGCAAAGCAAATTTCCTCGTACGCATTCTATATACAGTAATCCTTTGTATGGAAGTCATCGTTGCTGAATATGTATTTTTCTTCTATGAGTATGTTACTGGAAGAATCGTCACTGCTGTAATGCTTGCTTTTTTTTTTTTTTCTCTCGTGGACATTCACACATATACTTGAACATTTGCATGACAATAACTGATTGTGCCTACGGTCAGTTTACTAATTGTTAAGGGCCTTTGCGCAGATTGCATTCTGGAAGAAGGCAAACCTCATCTTTCTGTTCTTCCTGCTTCGAAAACTTATATTGCCATTCTATTCATTCACCCTCTTCTGCATCATACTCCCCATGACAATGTTCGTCCCCGAAGCTGAGCTCCCAGCTTGGGTAGTCTGTTACATCCCTGCAACAATGTCCTTCCTCAACATCCTCCCTGCCCCAAGGTCTTTCCCTTTCATTGTTCCCTACCTCTTGTTCGAGAACACGATGTCAGTGACCAAATTCAATGCGATGATATCAGGACTGTTTCAACTTGGCAGTGCCTATGAATGGGTTGTGACGAAAAAATCTGGCCGTTCATCAGAGGGCGATCTCTTATCCTTGGTTGAGAAAGAACCCAAGCATCATCATCATCATCAGCGTAGTGGTTCGGTCCCTGTATTCAACACCGTCAAGAAAGAAGCTGAAAATGAGACAAGGAAAGAATTGAAGAAAAAGCACAACAGGATCTACAGGAAAGAGCTAGCTCTTGCCTTTCTTCTTCTAACTGCTGCTGCCCGGAGCTTGCTATCAGCTCAGGGCATACACTTTTACTTCTTGCTCTTCCAAGGTATCTCCTTTTTAGTGGTTGGTCTTGACCTGATCGGGGAGCAGATCGAGTAAGCAGAAAAAGGAGAAATTTTGATGATTGAAGATGGATAAAAGTTATCATTTCCTCCCTTTGGAGGTGTAGATAGAGAGCTATTTTCAGCCATGTAAAACGCTTCAGATTCTTTATGGTCTTCATTCTTTTTCTAAAAAGGTTTTCATGTTAGTCTGTGGATTTTACTTGAAGGAGCTCTTCAACAAACTCTTCTTACTATGAAGAGAGTTTGAATGTACTAGAATAACAAATTTATGTGTGAATTACCTTTATTAGATTTGTGAATCTCAAAGGGAATTCATGAATTTTAGGAGTTTTGTTTTCCCAAAAGCCTGTTTTCGGTGCTCAAGCACTACACATATTCAAGTTAAGCATAAATAAAAGCTTTTTTTACCTGAATTTGTTCAATCTTCTTGAAACTTGAAACTTGAAACTTGTGTAACAGGTGAATTTCAGTCATGTTTTTCTCATTGCTAATAGTTATAAATTACTTCTTCATATTCTAATGTTCATCTACCATGAAAAAAAAAATGTATATATAATTATAGCAATGATATATCTGGTCTCTTCTTAATCACGAATCATATGAAAAGCACAATATTTCTTTTCATGAGCAGAGCTTTTTCCATGGACCATGAAGTCCACTTTACTCATGGAAATCTGGTGAGGAAGTGCACGGATGGAGCTTTTATGTCTTGAAAATGACTTCTGTGGCTGAAATCATTTACTTCAGCTCTGTGCGTTCAAGCAAATAATGCAGAAGCCATGGTTTATGAATGAGCAGCTTTAATGGTGACAAGCTGGACTATGCCGGCACTGACTCGAGTTCGAGCGATTCAGCCTCGATTCTAATTTGAAATTTGTGACTTCTGCTTGAGGTTGATTTGAGTTAGGTCGGTAGCATGACATTTTGAAATCGATGCAAGTAAAGATCGAAACATGCTTATAAACATGCAAATTTAATGAGGTTTGTCTCAAACTAAAGCTACGAGGAACTATATAGAGATACAGTGAGGATTGAAGAGTGCACATGATTTAGATATTAGAACAGATAATTACCTACAAAAATGCATTAGTGTTAGAATCCAAAGGTTCTTAACATAAATATTAAGATAAAAAAAAAAACATAAATATTAAGATAAATTGCATATGGGTTCTCATGGTTTTGAAGAATATTGTAAATTGATTTCAATTTTTTAAAATTTTGATTTGAATATTTAAGGTTGTAAAATCACTATTATTAGGTCTTAATTAAAATAATTATTAATTTTTTATTATTATGCTATGAGATTATTTTTAATAATTAATTTTTAGCAAAAAAAATTGGAATATTAATATTAATATTTTTAAATTTTTAAAATGAAGAAAACAAAAAATGAGATAAACTAAATTTTATATTAATCCTTTAAAATATATAAATAATTTAAACTAGTTAAAAAATAATTAAGTTTCATATTTTTTATCAAGGATGACCACCGGAAAAGATAATATTCTGAAAAATGGACAAATGTTGCAGCGAATTTGAGATTTTTTAAAAGTTAAGACTAATTTGTAACGTCTTCTCTATCAAAAAGAATCAGATGCAATTTATCCTAAATATTAATACAATTATATGTTTAAATATACGCAAATGATAATTTTTATTTCACACACACTCTATGAACACTATAAACATGACAATTGTAAATTTTATGCAAGAGTATATATCTTAATGACAACTATATATTAAATTTCGTACTAGTTGACCAATTAGGAATCATTTAAAAGAAAATACCTAGATGAAATGCATTTCTGACCTAAGAAACCACAATGCAATTTATCCCTCATTCTAATAAGCCAAAATAATTCTGCCACAGATTATCCAGCTAAAATAATCGGATCACAATAATCGTTGCCTCAACATTAGCTGGCTTAACTAAAAATAATGTGGTCGTTGATTAAATTAGAAATTGATTGGAATCAAATTACAAGTAGGTCCTACCAAATGGTTTTAATTAAAAAGAAAATTGGAATGTAGTGAGGAAATATAAAAAAAAATTATCATTGGGTCCCCACTGGAAAAGTACATATTAATCAAGTCTAGAGATAAAATGACCTAATAGTAATATAAATATGGCAATACAGATACAATGGCAAAGTCCTATTTGACGTGAGGACTAAAACAGGATCAAAATGGTACTAATTTAAAAGTAATAATAATAATAATAAATAAATTTTTTAAATCATTCTACACAAATTTAAATATAAAAAATATTATTTTACTTTACATACTCAACAATTTAAAATAAAAATATCAACTTTATTTCACATTCTAGATCAAAATATTCAAATCAACTATTTTGATCTAAGATGTGAAATAAAATTTATATTTTTATTAAAAATTATTGAGTATGTGAAGTAAAATATTTTTTTTATAATAAAATTTGTGTAGAATAATTAAAATAATTTATTTATTATTATTATTGTTATTTTTTAAATTAGTACTATTTTGGTTCTGTTTTGGTCCTCACGCCAAACAGGGGTAATTTGCATTTAATGCTTAGGAACTTTTAGGTTTTAAATAAATTATAGAGATATATTTATT
Source organism: Apostasia shenzhenica (assembly GCA_002786265.1). Classification (NCBI taxonomy): domain Eukaryota; kingdom Viridiplantae; phylum Streptophyta; class Magnoliopsida; order Asparagales; family Orchidaceae; genus Apostasia; species Apostasia shenzhenica. The sequence goes on from KZ451982.1 coordinate 912,796, forward strand.
TTCTATGTATTTTTTATCAAATAAGTTTAAAGGCCTATCTTAATTACCTCTAGGAAAACATATTTATAAAATGTTTTTTTTAATTACAAAATAACCAGCTAAAAGTAGGTTTTATACCCAAACACATGCATTTGTGCCATTCTATAAGCAAATTATACATTTTGTAAATGTGAGTTATAAGACCCTAATGTAGGGTTATGCTAATTAATCTCTTTGTTTATTGAATTTGTTTTTGCTCAAAAAGTTTCATTGTTGGGATATAATTAACGCGGTATTTGGTTCAATATTATTTTGATGTTATATTATGTTATCTAGAAAAAACTTTTGAATACGATAGGGTGAATTAATTTATCTGCATTATCATCGAGTTTCCTCCTCAATAAGCTTTTATCTAATCAAAGGTTCCACGTGGGACGGATACGGAGTTGGGGTATGTGACTTAATTGAAAACCTTGTGAAAGATTTCTTTTAGTGGTTGGCTGATAGAAGAAGAGGGAAGAGCAACAAGAAATTACTAAGAAGAGAAAGAGGCAATAATTCCCAATAATTATTGATGTGGAGCAACCTTGCACTTTCCTCCATTATTCTTATAGGTGTTTCCTTAAATCCTTTTAAGAGGAGTGTCCGCAAAATGAATGAATTTTCCTCGAGTAGAGCAATGTAGCACTATGGCTCTTACTAAACAAGGACCCCATTGATTATCGTAGTGATTTTGGGGAATCGATAGTTTAGGCTCATAGCCTAATGATGGTTGTGCTTGGGAGACTAAGATCTAATTTTCTTCTGTTAATGTCTTCTTAAGCTACTTCTTAGGAGATCTTTTTTTGACTCGTAATGTGATTCTCGTGGCCGAAGAGGGCGAGGAGTGAACGCCAGGTGATGTTCTAAGAGAAAAGAATCATTGAGTCAAAGTGCGGCTCCTAGTAGGCTTTTAAGCCGAATAATGAGTGGTGAGAGGGGCACAGGAATGAATCGTCCCACATCAAAAATGGAGAAAAATTCTGAGCTGTATAAGTAAATAACGTAATCTCAAATAGTAGAAGCGCATTTCAAGGTAAAACCGTTAGGCTAATGATGGAAAACTTCATACTTAAACATACTTAGGCTAAAATAGCATTGGGATGGATGACCTCCTGGAAAGTGCTCAAATCACGCAGTTTTTCTAAAATCAAAGAGGACAATATTTCTACAATGAGATCACGGAATATTACACGTAACCTCCCTTAATCTACTTCTCTTGAAGTGATTTAGTTTATCATAGAGTCCCTATAGTTATCTTCATAGCCCTACCTATGATTATCGTATTAAACTTTATTATTGACTCTTAACACTATCTTTATGCATTTAGGATATCTTCCGATTTGCCAAAGAGATTCTCGATTTTATTTCAATTATTTTACCAGAGAGAATCATTAATGCAGAAAATGAGATTATAATATTTTAAGTACTTAAAAAAATTCTCAAAATACATAAGATTGATTTTGAGTGCCAGTAAAATTAAATATTAGCAATGATTTTCAGGCTAAATAAGACGTGACAATAAATAATCAAAAAGAATTTCACATATTTGGAGATAAATAAAAACTTATTATTTAATAAAATAGTGGAAACAAAGAATTCATATAGCTGACCTTACCTAATTGAGATAAATACTTGATTATTATTATTGTTGTTGTACGTTGGCCCACGAGAGTTTGGCTCAAAGTTCAAAAATTAATCGATAATCAGATCAACTAGCTATGGTCTAATCAGATGGACTTGGCTTGATCTCTATTTTTTAAAACATAAATATTGTATTCAATAATTTATTTTAATTATATGTTACTTGTGCATATATTATAAATATATTTTAGCTGTTATTAAGATATCAGGGGGTCTTGTGGGCAAAATTAATTCAAGGGATAATTATACCTAGGTTTCTGAGTTTAACGCTTAATAACATACAGGTCTACAGTTTTAAAATTATAACATCGGGGTCCTTGAGTTTTAATAAATTATCACATGGGTCCTTTTTTATATTCTGTATTATTAAAATTATTTAAAATTACTATTTTACCCTTGCCCCTTACTCTTCTCCAGATCCCGAGCACGAGCACGGGCCGCGCGGCCCGTGCGTTTGCACGGGATCGAGAGGAGAGAGAGAGAGAGGTCGCCTCTCTCTCTCTCTTCTCGATCCTGGCACGCGCGAGGCCCTGCGGCCGCCAGAGGGTTTGCAGCCGCACAACGTATCCACGGGCGGCCGCTCAACCAACCGACGACCGCGCGGCCCGCGCGCGTGCGCGGGATCGAGAGGAGAGAGAGATGGGCAAGGGGTAAAACGGTAATTCTAAAAAATTTTAATAATAAAAAATAAAAAGAACTCATTTGATAATTTATTAAAACTCAGGGATCCCAATGTTATAATTTTTAAAATATGAATCTATGTATTATTAAGTGTTAAATTCAGGGACCTGTGTGTAATTATCCCTTAATTTAATTTTAAATTATAGCTGACATAAGTTTTTTTAAGATGATTTCAATTCTTGGAGGTATTAAGCCGACAAGTCTATTACGGCTTGAGCTAGCTCGAATTTGAAATAGGCCAGCATGAATTCAAATTTAATTGAGATAACCCAAGCTTGAGTCATGCCTGGCTCGGGTTGAACTCGGATTATTCTCACCACTATTATAACTATAAAGTGATTTTAGGAAAGCTACGGTGTTCAGGAATAAACAAAACAAGGCGCCTTATCAATTTGTTTATGGGCTTTTAAGGCCCATAAATCTTTAACTTAATGGGCCAACGCTGTGTTGCAAACTATTTCTTTGTGAAAGTGTAAATATTATTTAGGTTGATTTTAAGTTTTTTGAGAAGATTTGTGTTATAACTTGTAACCAAGTCCAAATAATGAGTTGAATCAAACTCAACTCGAGTTAAATCAAGTTCAAGACAGATTGGAGCTAATAGATTTGGATTTAGGACCAATTTGTTGTCCCGTGCGTTATACTATCGTTACATAGGATAAGTTTGACTCACGTTGAAGTACTTATAATTTAAAATTTCTTAATAAAATAAAATGAAATAACCATGAAAAAATTTATATTTTTTTAGGAAAAACTACACTCATAATACACTGCAAGATTGTCTTTACATAATAATAATATCTGCATATAAATTTTATTTATATCAATATTATAATATTATAAAAATTTATTTGTAAATTGTAAGTCATTATTGGCTTGACATTGTCGCACTGACACTATATCGGATACCCTGGTATAATCTAGCCATAGCCGATCATCATATATTGGCTGCTATTTTAGGTCGATTACTGCCGGCAATTACACAATCAACCACTAGAAGCCGCAATAACCACTACAGCAACCAACATGATTATTTGAGTTACTTTAATAATGATAATATTAAAGTGTTAATATTGTAATAATAAAGATTATTGAATGAGTATTATATAAATATGTGTTGAATTATTCCTAAATTTTATTATAATATTCATGATTTTTTAATCATCATTAAAATTGCCATTAGCCAAACGAAACAATAAGGTTGGCATTGGGTTCTAGCTAGCAAACTCAATTTGGATTGAAAATTTTCAAATTTGAATTAATTAATTAATTAATTATTATTATTTATATTTAATTTTAAGTTGATTACGAATGATTTATCACATTTACAATGTTTGTTAGGGATGCTTTGAACACAATGCATGTGCTAATTATATATCTTATTATATTTTGTACTGTTTATTATGTTCTTCCGAATATCTTGTTAAATTTAAAAAATATAAATAATTATATAATTATCACTCTAAAATTTTATCTAATTGATATTCAAAATTAAGTGACATCTATTCTAAATTTTTAATTTTTTAACATTATTTTTAATATAATAATCTGAATTATATAAATAATAATTTAAAAATAAAAAATATTTTAAATAAATATCAAAATAACATTGACATAAAGACGGTTTAGTTCAATGTTATTTTGGTTTTATGTTTTGTTATTCAGTGAAAATAATTATTTAATTTAATGATATTTATAAATAATTTTTTATAAATTTATAAAATTATTAATTAAAAGATTGATATTTGTTTTTCATAATATTTACATTGCATGATATAACATGAAGATAACAAAGAATTAAATGTCCCATAAATAAATTTTATATAATTGATATTTAAAATTAAGGTACATCTATCCTAACTTTCTTAAAAAAAATAATTACCTATCATATAATTTAATTTTATTTATGCCTTACTCATTCATTCTTAGTTAATTATGCTATGCACACTCAAAACATTACAAAATCTTATATACACACATTTGAGTTAAAACTTAATCAAAATCTATTTAAAAAAAAATATTCTGTTAGTATATCATTAAAATTATATTTTTACTCTTAATGGTACATATTTTTTTCTTTTCCTCAATACCACACTAAAGCGTTGATTTGTCCTAAAATCAATTCATGTCGCGGATGTCTCCTTCCTTTGCTGCCACCTAAACATTAAGATTTTAAGATTTTCACTCAAAATATATTTGAATATCTTTAAAATAATATGATGAACGGTCCAGATTTTTTGTAATCTAACTATAATTACGTTATTAAAAAATTATGATTACTTATTATAATAGAAATAAGTTAAAATGTGTGTATGTAAGATTTTATAATGTTTTGAGTGTGCGTAGCGTAATTAACTAAGAATGGATGTGTAAGACATAAATAAAACTAAATTGTGTGGCATGTAGGTAATTATTTCTTCTTAAAAATGTGAAATTAAATTAATTTTTTAATATTATTTTTAATACAATGATTCTGAGTTACACAAATAATAATTTAAAAGTAGCAAAATATTTAGATAATATTAATATGTAGATAATTAAATATCTAAATAACGTTCAACTAAATGCACTCATCAAAAATGTTTAGCAGTGCACATTATATATAATCAATGGGTGAAATAAGATTTATAAAACTGGACCTAAAGCTACATGACATCAAACGGTTGGAGATAATTTGTATTTTAATAATTAAATCAAAAATTTAATTTTATTCATTTATCACTATTTATATAATAAATTGGTCAATACTAACCTACTAATAAATTTTAGATTTAATTCACTTGATTATTTAATAAAAAAATATTTATTTAATAATAATTATTAACTTAGTAAAAAATTTGTCACATTTATCCCACTATTAATATTTATTGCATCAATTATTCTAGAAGGTTTTTCACTTTAGTAAGTTACTCGTTGTATTATTTCTCTTAAAATTCACAAATATTTTGTCGCTTATTGAGCTCCTCAAATTGGCTTACAACTATTTACTTTTGATATTTTTTTTAATTATTTAGTTCCTTACACTATTTTATTTTTTGAAAAATCTAGTATTTTTTTTCCTTCTACCTTATTAACTTATTTATTTAAAAGAATCTATAACTCAGTTGTTACTGTAATATTGATGTTTTCTAGAATTATTTTGCTCTCCATTTTCCCTTTACAACTAAAAATAAAATAAAATAACTCAATTAATATGTTTATCGAGCGATATTTTTTTAAAGGGATAATTACCTACATGCTACACAATTTAGTTTTATTTATGCCTTACCCATCTATTTTTAGTTAATTATGCTATGCACACTCAAAATATTATAAAATCTTATATACACACATTTTAATTTATTTCTATTATAATGAGTAATAATAATTTTTCAATAATCTAACTGTAATTAACTTACAAAAAATCTGAATCGTTCATCATATTATTTTAAGGATATTTAAATATATTTTGAGTGAAAATCCTAAAATTTTAATGTTTAGGTGGAGGCAAAGGAAGAAGACATCCGCGATTCAATAGCCTGACTATAATTAAATTACAAAAAATCTGAGCTATTCATCATATTATTTTATGAATATTTAAATATATTTTGAGTGAAAATCCTAAAACTTTAATATTTAGGTGGAGGCAAAGGAAGAAGACATCCGCGATTCAATAGCCTGACTATAATTAAATTACAAAAAATCTGAGCCGTTCATCATATTATTTTATGAATATTTAAATATATCTTGAGTGAAAATACTAAAATCTTAATGTTTAGGTGGCGGCAAAGGAAGAAGACATTCGCGACGTGAATTAATTTTAAAATAAATCAGCGCTTTAGTGTGGTATTAAGGAAGAAAAAAATGTATATCATTAAGAGTAAAAATATAATTATAATGATTTACTAACATAATTTTTTTAAAATAGATTTTGATTAAGTTTTAACTCAAATATGTGTATGTAAGATTTTATAATATTTTGAGTATGTATAGTGTAATTAATTAAGAATGAATGGGTAAAACATAAATAAAATTAAATTGTGTGGTACATAATTAATTTTTTTTTTTAAATAGATTTTTCAGTTTACATGTAGACTATAGACTATGTAGGAATTAGTAAACGTGTAAAATGCCTAAAATGTCCCTATAAGTTTCTCTGTCAATATATATAATTATTTTATTTTTTTGATACGCACCTTGAGTTTCTCTGTAGATTTGACGTGAACAAGATACGGGGATTAGATTCTTCGGCCCAGCGGCTTCAGTCAAAGATACGAAAGTCAACGCCGTGAAGCATGCACGGGATCTGCTGCTTACGTGGCAGAGGTCAAACAGATACTTTTCTATATTGACCATCAATTATATGCATAGATGTAGGCCAATAAATATTTTTTTTAAGGGAAAAGTTATGTCCGGATACCTATAGTTTGGATTCTATTAGAAACAAGCCACAATAGTTTTTTTCTTTTGAATTCATTACAGATGGATCCAAAATTCATACCTTTCAATTGGAATCGAATTTATAGAAATATTATGGTGACTTTTACACAATTTAATGTTTAATAATTTTTATATTTTTTTTGAATCATAATATCTAAATGACAATATAATGCTTAACAAAAATACAAATGAATCCTTCGAGGTTATTTACAGTCAATAAAAATATTTTTTTAATATTATTAACAATTGAGTTCTTTCTAAAATTTTATTATTATCTCTCGCCTAGGCAAATAGCAGAAGCCGCCCAGTAAGATGCCAATGGTGTGGGACAAGACAGTAGCCGCCGCTTCCTATCTTCCTCTATACACACATATATAAATATATATATCTTAATAACTTTTACCTATTTACACATTGAACACCTAAATCATCATTTATATAATTATATACGTATAATATCCATTCTTATATATTTACTCTCTTTTCTCTATCATATTTAACTAAAAACAAAAGTATTCGAGACAAGTAATAGTAAAAGACAGAGCATCCAATGACTATAATAGTTAAAGGTAGAGCATCTAAGAATATAAACACTTAAAGGCAAAACATCCAATGCATAATAATGAAAATAGCAGCAGAGGCGAACTATAACAGTACTGTAGTAATAATAAAAATACTGTAGTTGTACTGATAATATTCTCTAAAAAAATCCTATAAATAGGATAACCCCAGCTTATGAAAGGGCATCTATCATAAATCTATTTGTAAACGTTCTCCTTTTCGAAATAATATCTTTGAAATTCATTTGGAATACTTTGAAGTTCATATCGATTCATCTAATTATCTGATATCATAGCCTAGTTTTCTCTGTAAGTTATCTCTATCATATTTAACATTATATACTTCATCAAATATAAATACAAAAAATCAATATGAATGAAAATCATATAAAATAATTAAATTATATAATGAAGCACTTCAGAATGTCTTATAGAAAGACAAGACTCCATATACTGAATATGTAAACAGGCAAATTTTATGTGATGTGTACAAATTATTATTTTTATATTAGAACTACATGATTTTTTTATTAAAAATTACATCAGATGTAAAAAAATACAGAATTTTTTTTTAACTAAATGGAACTTTAAAGCAAGAAATTAGAATATTTAGTTATCCTAAGCATTAAAGAAAAAGTAAAGCAGGAAATACAAACTAATTAAGCATCAGAATTTTGATCAGAACATATCATCATTAAACCCACAGGCTCCACTTTGCCAAATCCTCCTCCACATTCAACAAAATTGCAACTTACCCAAAATCTGATGCCAGAGGAAGGACAGAGGTCCTAAATCTTAATCCTCACATCTTTTTCCAAATTACAAAATTACCCATTACCAGCTCTCTCTCTCTCTCTCTCTCTCTCTCTCTCTCTCTCTCTCTCTTTTCAGCTTCTTCAGTTCATGATATTCATTGGCCTGCTGAGACACAGCAAGCTTCAAGCATCACTCCAGGCAGCATAAACTGGCATTTGGGTCATAGGAAATCCACCACTAATGGAACCTCTTTCTGTAATCCAGGATGAATTTCTGTTTAATTTGTTGAGGTGATTCATGCCCAGATCTGAACTCCCAGTTTCAGTTCCTAAAAACCCATGAAAACTTGCTGACAATGAGCAGTTCTCCTGATTTCCATTAGCTGATACTGACTGCTGCTCTGGTTCTTCTAAAGCTACAGGTGAAGCTTCAATGGCTTTCTTCCTCCTCGCAAGCTCTCCAGCCAGCAGGGAGCTGCTTGCCATGATTTTCTCAACATCGTATCGAGAAATGTCAAAGTTTGTCACAGCATTCGTACCCCGGAACTTGATAGCAGCAATGTCGTATGCTTCGGCTGCTTCTTCTTGTGTGCCTGATCAGAACACACATTCTATTAGAGCGTATCCATCTACTGAGATCGGATTTAATCAGAATTCAGAAGTCTCACTGAAGGTTCCAAGGTAAAGATCTTTGTTTCCTGAGACTCTTCCTATCCGAGCTTGCCATCTTCCATGCTGGTGATGCCTGGAAACAAGAAGCAGCAGTTCGCAGAGCACTCAAGCAGAAGAAATTGATATAAGGCAATAAAAACCTCGTGACTCCCCGATACATCGAAGCCCCTCGTGAAAATCCGCTGCTCTTTCTGCAGGATTAGATCCGTGTGAGAACTCAAAGACATCGCCGTAACAAGTTTGGAAAGGGATAGTAGCTAGTTCTACCTTCTTAGATGAGCAACATATTCCTGCCTGCTCATGTTCTTCATTTCTACAATCTCCTCTTGATAATCTTCTAACTAATGATGCACTGGGAAATAAACATGAATTCCAAAATTCGAACCACTGGGCTAAAGAAATCTTACAGGGAAGTTGATGTGAGTGGAAGGCCCCCAGTACTTCAATGCAGCCAAGTCATAGGCCCTTGCAGCTTTCTCTTCCATATCATAACCCCCTATTGTTGGCAAAATAAAATTTCACTAAAGGTTCTTCATGATCAAGCAATGCTCGAGATCATTAATGAAAGAGAGGCTTACCCAAGTAAACTATATGAAGAATTGTTTGTTTTTTCATAGGATTTCCCAGGGAAAAAGATGAAAGGATCAAAGTTAGAGTAAGAGGCATAACAAAGCTCTAAAATGAACCCAAAGCAGTAATTTTAACCCACTAACCCTGCCTTCCTTTCCTAGTTTGGCCTTCTTTCTTGCAGCTATTGTCCCACAGATGCGCTTCATATCTACCAGTCCATCTATGCCTGAAAACGGATTTAAAAATTAGACAACAGATTTACTTTAGAGAGCATTTGGTTCAATATATATAACCTAGAAGTCTCTTTTATCTAGTAACTATTGTTGTTTGATTCAATGCTATCGCAACATGGATTAAAGTTTGATGATCATCGGACTATAGGGAGCTAAAAATGATTTATTCTTGAAATATGAAGACCCCAACTTGTATGCCATGGCATCAAATCCCCACACAACTTTGTCTCTCTTGTATTCATGGTTGATACTTTTGCCATATTACACAAATATGAGAAATTTACTCAATTTTCTATCTTCATAGCTTTCAATACAATCATCGATTTTATTTCACATCATACACAATATTTCTCATTAAATATGTTTATATCTAAGTGTCGTGCAATTTACAATCCAAAGTTTCTTTTTCCACGAACCAAATTTTTATAGTAAAAATTTATAATTTTTTACAATGCTATTTAAACATATTATCAAGCTATACATTTATTTTCGCCATATGACATGAAATAACATAGCAAAAATATTGAAACAAACTCTCCCTTAATCAAACTAAAGTTAGCCTGACAACTCACAACATACTCAAATTCCAAGACCAAAACTAACTTCATTTCACTCCTTATATAAATTTTAAAATAAAAAAAACTAACTATACTTATATATTCTACATCCATTTTAGAATACAAAAAAATTATATTTCATGTCATACATATCAATGCTAAAAATAATTTTATTTTACGTCATAAATATCATCAAAGCAAACAGAGATGAAAGTTCAGAAGAAACTGAACTTCACTAAGTAAATAATTCAAAATTACAGTAAGAGAAACAACTATTAAAAGACAGATTATAATACCTTGTAACACCTCTATACTGAGAAGTTCTCTGCCCAAATGTATCAATAGACTTTCTGTGAACAGGCTGCTTCTCTCCTTCCTTACAGTTTGCTCTCTTCTTTGAAGGCTCCAAATCTGATGAAGCATAAGAGATGATCTGCTGCTCTGAAGCAGACAAAGAGCCAGACTGAGTTCCAGGGCTCATGGAGAGGCTCAAATGCTTCAGGTCACCATTTCTCAGCAGTCCAACAGAGCCTAAACCTACATTTCTCAAGCCCTCAAATGCATTATCAGATATATGCTCCCCAAAAAATGGCCCCTGATACATATTATTATAACCCCCTAGATTAGTAGAAATTCCTTGCTGCAATGGCTGGAAGTAGCTCTGTTGCCTGAAGGATTGATGGGTTCCATTGCCTTCTTCTTCTAAGTTGCAATACTGATGGGTCCCCATTTCTGGACCACAGCCAAGGAAATCTTCCAGTTTTGGAGAAGAGGATGACACCATTTCTGCACCTAAACAAGTAAGGAAATGAGAAAAGGAAGAATCGAGGAAGAAGAAGAAGAAGAAGAGTAGGGAGGGGGAACCTCCATGGTGAGATTTGCTGAAAGCTTCCATGGCGCAGAGAGAGCCGTCGGACTTGACTGGCATGACTGAGAGCTGAGAATAGAGGCCTCCATTATCTCCTTCAGCGAAATGGGGATAAGCAAGAAGGAAGCTGCTGGCTAATGGAGGGGAAAGTGAAGCTGGTGATGGTTGAGGGGCTTGATCTTCCTGAGGGGAGAGAGAGAAACCCAACCAGTTATTGCTGCTCATGGACTTCATCTTCCTCATGCAAAGTCTCCAAGCAAGATTCAAGGCAGAGGAAACGCAATCATTGGGGGGTACCCATTCTCATCAAAAACTTATAAGCGCTCTTCTCCACCATTTTTTTATTAGTGAGCTCTCATGGCGAAGAAAAGGGAGGCGAACGAAGGGGGCCCTTGAGAAAAGCAACGGAGGATTGATTCCTTGATACTAATACTGCTGCACTCCTCTCCTGAAATCCTTTGGGATCCGTGTTTGGAGAGAGAAAGACAAGGCCTTTAGCTTTCCCATTGTGCATTAAGGCCACTAAACACCTACACTAATCTTCAGCTAATAAAGCTCAGATCAAGACAAAAAGTTCAGCCATTAATGAAGAAGCGCTTTTCTTCCTCACAGTTTCATACCCATTAGATTAGATAGATTGACAGGTAGGGCCTACGCTCGAAGCAGTCAGCTCAGGCTTGCAACAGCACTGGCCTCTATTCAATCCTATTTTGGATGCAATAAAGCTTCATCGGAATGGCGTTTCAAAATCTGAAAAGCAAGAGTAGAGGAAGGAAGGAGGAGGAGGCTGGAAAGGAGGAGAAGAAAGGGAAAGCAATGAAGTAAAGGAAGGATTTTTCATTATCAAACAGCAATACAAAGAGAAACCCAAATGATGAAAAGAGGAGGAGAGGCCTGCATGGCCATAAATGACATTATTGGAGCTCGAAGTGGTCAAACTCTATTTTCAGATAAAAGTAGGATGGGGGTATCTAAAGGATGAGATTGACGCATTCCTGGAATGATGAAAAGGAGCCAATGGAAGAGAAAGCCCTTAAAGGCATTCAAGAAATTCTTCTTGCTTGAATGAATCTTATGGTATTAACTAAATAGAATTAAGCATGCTAGCTTTTAAAAGGATTGCTTTTTAAAGTATAAACATAAGGCTGCAAAAATCACATTTTTCAAATTGAGTTCAAACTAATCATCAAATAAAATTAGAAGGATATTGATTCTTGTATGATCTTTTGTTAGGAGATCCATTAAGTAGTGATTAAACACATAAATACTTGAATTTATGGGTTTGCCTTAAATTATAATTACTTTCACCAATAGTGTTGACACTGGATTGAATCACAAGAAGATTGACATAAAGATTCACGTGATGAAGACTTAAGTTTGCTGTAAGCCCTACAACAAAAATTAAAAAATAATAAAGAAACCTAATCAAAAGTACATACAACAGTTTATACAGTTCGAAAATTATCTTATGTCTTTGGCCTACTTGACAAGAGTTTTTGCTAAAATAAATTGCTAAAGTGAAGAGGAGATTCAAAAGACTCTCACTCTCTCTACAAAAGATGATAAAAAACTAGGCAATTAATGTGGATTACATAATGTCTCTAATCTAGCTCGAGAAGTCATCTATTTATAGTGTAGGATGGCGCCAAATTTGATGGGAGATCATCAATAAACTTGATAATTACCAATTAATTTTCTATGAGATATAGCTGAGTAGACTCCATGTGTCTTCTTGATTTGTTATAGAATTAGAAACTAGCAACAGGTTAGGAAATAAGTGAAAACCAACTCTACTTAAGTGTTGAAGGGTCCTCTTAAAAAGGAGGTGAAATCGAGAGCAGTTGATATCTTGAGAGAATAATATGTAAAGCTTTCAAAGATTGGCCTGGATACCACTAGATGAAAGATATAATGAGAGGAACCAACATGCATTGTAGAAGGATAGCTGAGGTTGTCCCTTTACTAACTATCAATTAATAAAACATAGTATATTTACTATCTGCTCGACTCCATATCCGAATAAAAGAAAATTATAATAAATTTGGATAAATCAATTAATTCATATCAAATCTCTTTGGTGTGTAATGTTTTTTTTTCAATTTTAACTAAGGGAGGGATCCAATAGCATAATTTATTTGTTGATAGCTTGGAGGATTACTAACATGACTATTGTTTTCCAATTAGCTATTTTTAATTAATTGTGACTTCATTAATCTTATTGATTAGTGTTTGCTTCTTTCGATAATTGGTTAGGTAATGGGAATTCAAAATTTCAACTCTTTTACGAAATTCAAAGTGTGAGATATAAAATAAAATTTCCACATGACTAGTTCCAAACAAAAATATGAATTAATTGTTATGAATTGCTATAGATAATTAAGAATCGATTCTTATTTGAAATCTAAGGTTACTTACTATAGTCTTTGTAATTTCCTAGTTGAAGCCAATCAAACTTAGGTACTCATTAGGCTTCAAAGGCGTTTGGAGGCGATGTCTTGACTCAAACTCAAACTGAATTCAAATTGAAATAAAATAAAAAAAATTTCAACTTAAGTCTATCTTGCTTAAACTCGACTCAAAGCTAATCCTAGCCAAATGAGTAGTCTTTTAGTTTAGAGATTCCTACATGAAGATTCTTCGTTTGAGATTTTCTTTGTTTAACGATTGCCTTAGGGAAGTTGCCTTGAAGAAGCTTAAATATAATTAATAAATACCTATTAACTCAAAAGCTTATGCCTATGAGTAATAACCATTGATCGTATATTCTAACATTACTAATTTTCAATGTTTCAATCCCTTGGTCCTTTTTTGAGGTCAGTCCTTGGATCCAATCCTCAATCGAATATTTCATACATTAAAGTCCAATACTCTGTTTGCCAACTTTATTGAGAACACATTTCTTCATTTTTTTCCCTCCTTATTTATTATAATTGGAGATTTTCCACCAACAAAAAATTGAGTAGTTACTAATTGAAATTTCACTTATTTGGTATTTAAAACTTAAATTTAAGGAGGTGTTTGGTTCAATATTATTATGGTATTGTGTTATGTTGTGTTATGTTATCTAGAGAAAATAATAATTTGGTTTAATAATATTTATAAATAATATTCTATAAAATTATAAAATTATTAATCAAAAGATGACATCTAGGAGGGCGTTTGGTTCATTATTATTTTGGTGCTATATCAAGTAGTCTAAATGTCATGATATTTAGATATCATCTTTGGACCAATAATTCTATAATTTTATAAAAGATTATTTATAGATGTCATTAAATCAAACAATTAATTTCTCTAAATAACATAACATAACATCAAAATAACATTAAACTAAACGTCGCCTAGATGTCATAATATCTAAATTACATAATATGACACCAAGATAACAATAAGCGAAATGCCCCCTAAAAAAATTAAAGGGTATAGTACATGTAAGGCCTAAATCAGGACCCAAATGTAATTTACCTCTAATTAAAGGTGCAATTTGTAAGGCCTAAATCAGGACCCAAATGTAATTTAACTATAATTAAAGGTGCAATTTGTAATTTTAAATTCCAACTAAACCTATAATAACAAATCAATAATAAAAAATCATATCTTCTTAACCAATTCAAACCTATCCCTCACCCACGGCGGCGGCGCCCCCGTCTCCGCCTCCTTCCTCCCCGTAACGCCGCCGTCCTTCCGTCGAACTCCGCCTCGAACCCCCCTGCGCTTCCACAGCTCCCTCCTCCCTCATCTTCCCCTCGTTTGTTCCTTCCCAGATCAACACATCGAGGGGATGGAGGATCGAGGCGATGACGTTAGAAACGCCGGAGGCGAAAGCCTTGCAGTCGTCGGAGGCGATGCCATTGATCAGCACCACCTTCTTCTCCTTTTCTTCTTCCTTCTCCGCCGCTCTGCTCTGTTCTGCTCTGGAGAGAATTGAGATGTTCCAGATTTCCAGCGGACCTCTTAATCATTCACAGATTTTTAGGGTATTTACTGATAAAATAACCAATTCGAGCGACAATAAATTTATGGATATTTGAGATCAAAAAAAAATTTATGGATATTTACCCTTACACATTAACTTTCTCAAATTTACAATTAAACGCCTATTACTTGTTGCTTTGAATTTTATCAATTTGCTTTTGATGTTGTTTTGTTCTTAAAACATGTGCGATTATTGACGTCTCTTTTCGTATCTTATCTTATCGACTTGGCTATTTAAAGAGTCATTGTAGCGCAGTTGTTAGGTTGTATGAAAATTGAAAATAACTTATAGAACGCTCTTATGTTTAAAAAATAAATTTTTCATACATATAATGTAAAATATTAGATTAAGATGAACATAATATAAGTTTTGGGCACCGTTGTCCACTAAAATTCATAGATTACTTTTGTCAAATAAGTTAATTTGGTGAAAAAATACAAAAAAAAATTGTTAAATAAGAAGATGACTCAAGAACAAGCGAACAGGGCTTATAAATAGATAGTTCATAATGTTACGTCTTCTAACGTATAACATGATCAAAAGATATAATCAAAAGCTAACAGTAGATTGACTACCTTTTTGACTGCTTCAAAAAAATCTACTATTAAATTATTATCATTATTATTTTTACTATCCTACTCAATTATATATATACTAAAGAGATCCATAAGATTGCTAGAATACTTCAAAGAAAACTAAAAGAGAAAAGCTATAATTTCTTCTCTTTTTTATTTATTTTATTTTTTATTATTTATAATATACATATTCATTGTATTTTCACTGTACTATAGTGAATTTAAACTACTGAGATCACTGTCGTAGTTTTCTCCAGCTGATGAGTTTTTCACGTAAAATCTCCGACGTTTGGTTTCGTCTTTATTTTTTTTTATCTACTTCAATTTTAATAATTTTTTTATGACCGTTAGATTTTTTTTCAATAATTTGATTTTTTGAGGTCCTGTATTTAATGAAGTCAGGGACCCAATCCAATATATGCAGTGAAGTATTAACTTAAAATCAATTGAAAATATTCTCCAAAAAGAAAATGGTGGTTATACTTAGAAAAATTTGGAAGATATGGATTGTATTGTTCCTCTTGGAAACGACAACCTAAATAAAATGCATGACACAACATCTTTCTAGGGCTTGGCAGTTGTCTTCTTCTTAGGAAAATCCCATGTAAATAAAATCAAAACAAATATATATATAAAAAAATCAGTAAGTTCATAAAATTAGAATAAATATTTCTAACCCCACTAGTAGAGAAAAGCTGTTTTACGGCGGTTAAAAACCGCCTTAAAATATCAACACAACTGCCGCGTATTCAAACGCCGTAATAGCTAACAGGGTTTTGACGGCGATTTATACCGCCGTGTAAGATAACTATAGAAGGCGGTTCTCCGAAGCGAACCGCCGTCTATAGCATCACTATAGACGGCGGTTCTATTCAGAACCGCCGTCTATAGTATTTTTTTTTAAAAAAAATTAATATTTGATATTCAAAAAATTTTCTAATAAAAAATTAATACATTCACACACAATAGTAATATGCATCCAGAAGTCATTTCAATCATAGAATTTAATAAGAAAACAACAACATCGATCACATAAAATATAACTTCAATTACATGAACTTTTAATATTACATAGCAAAACAAATACAAA
>KZ451982.1:929423-953189 GCA_002786265.1 Apostasia shenzhenica
TGTCAACCGCCGTATAAGATAGTTCTTACAGCGGTCTCTCTTGTTAACCGCCGTTATAAAGGTGCCGTAAAATGCATATATTGTACTAGTGCCCATTTCACACAATATGGTGGAACAGATATATATTTTCTCCAAATACAAAATTTCTCACATAAATTTTGCTGTTGCATAAATTTATCACCCTGTACGGATGGACGAGATGTTCCATGTTGCGGAGATCACTGAAGGATTATAGTTTTTAAGATGTTATGTGGCGTATGTTATTCTCATGTACGAGATTATTTGAAGGTTGATGAGGGAAGGTGATGAGTGAAGGAGGGTGGTATCTTTCTTCCTAAATTCTTTCTCTGGGTTCACAATATGTCCTTTGCTAATTGCTTTTGAGAAGCTTCGGTGCTTGTAAGAGTTTTCACTTGAGAATGATGAATAGTAAGATCTGTCCTTTAAAGATTTGGGGGCCTTCCTCTTGCGAAAGTGTTGCTTATTTATTAATTTATAAGATGACGATGATAATTGAGAAGGAATTTACATACCCAAAAAAGTCGATAGATATTTAATATGAATGAAAACCATATTAGAATATGACAATTGTATCTAAGTCTGGTAGAAGACCAGGTGTCTATAATATGTATCGAGTCACCTAGGTGAGCAAGGTCACACTTGAGTTCTACATAATTCAATTGGCTATAATATCGAAGAACCTTTTGGTGAACCCACGAGATAAATTTGGAAGAGGTCTCTTAGACAGCTCGTAATGTAATTTTGATTGATGCCTCGTGATCAGCCGCGTGAGATAGAGATAAATGAAGGCGACATTAAAGAAAGTTTTCCTGCCTCATAAAATAGGTTACAAGTAGGATCTTCATCCTCAGAGGTAGTTTCAATTGAAGTCTTTTTGGGAGGTCTGCCCTTCCTACGTCATAAGGAGGCCATAGCATAAGTCATTGCACAATCTTTTAAGGTCAGGATCATGATGATGAACTCTCCGTTATATTATATTTTCATTTAACCATCTTGATCGATTTTCTGTTACTATTTAGATTATGGGTATAACTCAAACTCCTTCCTTCCTCATGGCCAACATCTTTTTCTTTGTAAGATGAGTCATTGCTCCATACGAGAGAGTTGTATAAGCTCATGTACTATCTCATTGATGATGGCTGCATGAATATATAATTTCTTTTATGCTTTGTAGAAGAGCTATTATTTTACTGCATGTAAAGTTCAAATAGATACTTTCACATTCTATCATAGTATTAATATAGTCATGGTAAAATTTTTTGATTTGATTTGAATATAATCATGATATACAAATCCATATAATTTTGAAATGATTTAAATTTATTCCACGCAAGTCAATATGGGAAAAAATTTGAGTCAACCTTGGAGCAACTATCAATCAAGTACAAAGTTTCAAACATTATTGCTAGCCCTATGGCCAGTTAAAGGAAGCCCACATTCCCATAAGTTCTTGTCAAAAAGGTTTTTAAATTTTTATGCAGGGTATAATATCTCTAAATTTTGCTTCTCATGCAAATAAAAGCTTTGGCAACAAAAGACCGCAACGGCAGCCAACCAAAAATTTTGCTTGCTCGTCTAAATCATATTTAGAAAGCTAAAAGTCGTAAAGTATATCATAAATTTTATCTCCAATAGTCATAGCATCCCAAGTAATCTTTACAGTTTTTGACTATTTACTTAACTCCAACATGGGAATTGGAATTCTATAAGTCATCTTGGCTTATGCAACTCCTATTCTTCGCACTGAAATCCCTTACTCTGAGTTATTTTCAAGTAAACTTTAATGAAGTAGTTAATGATAATGACTTAACAAGAGCAAGTGTATTAGTTCGTGACTACGAGAGCCCCCTATTTACCTTAACGGCATCCAAATTCATACCCAACCAATTGTGGTAGCAAAAAGAGCCGCAGCATTAGAAGCCTTGAAGTTAGTCAAAAATTAGGTAGGCCTTACAAATGGAGTTCAGTTTGAAGATGATTTCGCTATCATCGTTGCCAACATCATTAAAAATGATTAAGAAAAGAGATGCATGAGGCATTTATTATCATTTTGTATATGTTTTGAGCATTTCTAAAGAGTATAAAATTACACACATTACAAGAAATTTGCAATTTAGTATGAGTAACATATTCATGTTAACATGATAAAATAATTTTGTTAATCTCATTTAATAAGGGTAGAAATTCTCTAGCAAGCCCTTGTTAAATTCGTCCTTGTTAAATAAAATTTAGTATAAATCCCTGTGTTAAAATTTCTTGCTAACTAAAATGTGGTAATTAACAATAACTTTTCTCAATATTAAAGTTCTTGCTAAAATTAAATCTAGTATATATTTTAATAAAAAAAATTGTAAATTTGTTAATTTTTCTTTGTTAATTTGTAAATTATTTTGTAGTGACATGTGACTAATTATATTGTATCAATTGCTTAGGTTGAGAATGCCAATTGAGTAGTGAGTTTTTTTTACTCAATTAAGTTTTGCAGTATCCTTTTAGGTGATTGATCTTTTAGTGCTTAATCTATATGTGTTTTTGCAATACATTCTTGAACAATGCATCTATCACGATCTAATAAAGTTTATATTTGTCGAATTTGAAAAGTGGTCAAGAAATGAAGTTTATGACTCACTCGAGGGTCTGAGAAACCTCATTAGGAATAAAGTTGTACTCTGCGTTGTAGAAATCCGATATTCAGTCATTCACGGTGAATGTGTTTTCACCGAGAACTTAAACGTGTATTTTTGAATTATCTTCTCAGGCAATTGCTCTAAAATGGACAAATTACAAATTATTGCTAGTTGTCTATAGCTTTTTCTATGAAGAGTAGTGCTACAAATTCTCAGTACAACTAAATTTTTTTTGTCTGTGTGATATTATTATCAGATAAAAATTTAATTAAATTTAAAATTTGAGATCATTTATCTGAGTGCAAAATGTTTCTTGTCTGGCCAAATTGCCCTTCCATCTTTCAAGCCATCATCACTTCCCACTTGAGCTTGTTCTTATGGCTTAATTTTTGGTAAAAATTGAAATAAAATTAGTTTACTTCATCTTGTAATTATTTATATAAAATGATTATCAAGGTTTAATTTTATCTTAATATATATATATATATATATAATGTAAAATACAATTAGTATTTTGACATAAAAGAGAGATTATTGATATGAAACAAAAATATAGATTCAAGATTCTATATTTTATAAAACAGGACCAAAATAGTATTAATTTAAAAAATTAATAATAATGATAAATAAATTTTTTAAATTATTCTACACAAATTCAAATATAAAAAAATTATTTTACTTTACATACTCAACAATTTAAAATAAAAATATCAACTTTATTTCACGTTCTAGACTAAAATATTCAAATCGAGTATTTTGATCTAAGATGTGAAATAAAGTTTATATTTATGTTAAAAAGTATTGAGTATGTGAAGTAAAATATTATTTTTTATATTAAAATTTGTGTAAAATAATTAAAATAGTTTAATTATTATTATTATTGTTATTTTTTAAACTAGAATTATTTTGGTCCTGTTTTGGTCCTCGCGCCAAACAGGGCCTTAAATGAGTAGTTTTAAAGATGTTGAAAATGAATTTACAAGAGAACTTTTTGGCATCTATTATTCGATGTTTGAAATTTCATGTTTGGTTGATAACAGGATTTTTTTTATTTTAAATCTAATTTTCATCTCATTTGAAATTTATAATGATAGTGTCATTTGAACTAAAAATCTCTTGATAGCTAAACATGCTATTTTTTGTTGGACTAAAGAGAACACCAAATTGATAGCAGAATTAATGAAGGGACCATAATGTTATTTTTAATAACACTAAACTATATGAAATTATATTGCTTTTTCAAATGAAAGACCATAAAGAAATTTTTTTGCTCCTGTTTGATTTGAGGAAAAAAATATAATTTAAAAAATTTTTGTAAAAATTTTTAGAAAAAATATGTATGATGTGAGTTTGTTATATTGAAAATTATATGGGATGTGAAATTAGTAATTATAGGACTTTTAAGCCTAATTGTTACTTATATTATTTTAGTCATATTATTTCATTTATTTTAAAAAATAAAAATAATAATATTAAATTATTTTAATTATATCATACACAATCTGTAATATAAAAAATCTACTCTATTTCACATCATATATTATTTAATTTTATTTCATATCCTACATTATTTTTAATGTAATTTCAATATATTAAGGTAAATTCATAATTTTCATAGCATGGTTAAATTAACCTCTTTGCCATTAGGCCTAAAAGTATTATTTTTAGCCAATAATTGAGGAAATGATACGATATTTTTTTTTCTTAAATTAGTGGATGAAGTTAATACACAAAGGGTTAATTTAGCAAGGAGATTAATTTAATCTTGCCATGAAGATTAAGAGTTTATCTTGAGACCTATGTATGATGAGAAATAAAATTAATCAGTTATATTAAAAATTATATAAAATATGAAATAAAATTAAGGATAAATTACATAGGGGCCGCTGAAGTTAGAATAACACTGCAAATAGCCCCTATGTTTTGAGAAGCTTAGATTTGAATCCCCGAGTTTGTATTTGCGATGTCTTTGGTCCCACGTATTAAATTTGTTGACTTTTTACTATTTTACCCTCAAATTTTTTACTCATTCTTAATATTATTCTAAAAAATTTTAAGAGAGTTATAAGGATATTTTGGTTCATATAAATATGACTAACAGTCAAATTTAACCTTTACTGTCTAATTGGACCATTCAAAAAAGCAATATTTAAACTAAATGACCAAATGACAGCGCAAACACAAACTTGGGACTAAATTTAGTCTTTTCAAAATGTGGGACCTATTTGCAGCGTCATTCTAACCTCAAGGGCCCTGTACAATTTACCCAAAAATTAATTAATATATTAAAAAAGATACAGAAAGTGAAATAAGATAATTTTTTTTTGTTAAAATTTTATAAAATGTGATAAAAAATTAATTTAATACATATATTATTTTTTTATAATAAAAATTATTTTGATATTTTACAAAATTAAAATAGTATGAGCACCAAATAGGCCGAGAGATCCTACAACTTTTCTGTCCGGTAATAAGAAGAAAAAAAAAGAAGATTTGGTTGGAATTTTTAGTGATTTTTGAAAAATGTGTATGATATGAAATAAAGTAAGTTGGTTATATTAAAAATTGTGTATAATGTGAAATAAAATTGATTAATTTATTGAGAATTGTGTTAGATGTGAAATAAAGTGATTGTTTAATGTTGGAAGTTGTGTGATATGAGATATAAAATAATTTTTTAAGTTTTTAAAAAATAAATTTAAGATTTTGGTCATGAGTAATTTTAGCCATGATTTTTAGTTCATTGCCAAACAGAGCCTTATATTATTCTTATAACAACTCTGGTTCTCGACCTCTTTCACTGTCACTCACCAAGAAAACTACTAGAAAGGTGTTGATGGTTGTTGGTTTGAGGGGGCAAAAAAAGGGGAGGGTGGTAAAAGAGAAAAGAGGGAGAGGGGATAGCCAACCTCACAAGAGAGAGAAAGACAGCATGTGTAGGGAGAGAAGCAGACTTGGAGAGAAGCAGTAAGTCCATCAAAAAGTCAATAATAAAAAAAAGCAAGAGGGGGAAGAAGGGAGCAAAAGAGCTCACATGACATTCCCACTTAATAATTATAAGCCCATCCATCTTCTTCATAAATGCTCCACAGCTCCCCTCCCCCCTCCTGCTTCTCTTCTCTCCTGCCATTGTTGTCTAGCTCTTCCTCTCTCTCTCTCTCTCTCTCTCTCTCTCTCTCTAAACTGTCTGTTTCTCTCTCTCCAGAGACAAGAAAGATATGAGAGGTCTACATCCAAAAGGACCCATGGATGCTCTCTGGTCACTTCATAATCTAGGGTGCTCTCTGTCCCTCTCTCTCTCTCCCTGTCAACTTTGTATTTTGCAATTTTGTGAGAGAAAGAGAGAGAGAGAGTCTGAATCTTTGATAGATATCACTTGATCTTTTAAGATTTTCAATACATCTTTATATTTCTATAAAATTATTTAATTTATTATTATTATATTATATAATTTAATTATTATTATATTTAGATGTCGTCTTTTAACTAATAATTTTATAATCTAAAGGCTCGTTTGGTTCGAATCATTTTTTCAGCCTAACATAAATTTAAACTATAAAAGTCAAATTTATTTCATATCCAACATAAATATGAACATTAAAAATATTTTTTTAATATTAAACTAAATTCCTTTTTCATTAAATTTATAAGATAATATATATTTTTTTTCTTATTCAAAGTTTAAACCTCGAACCAAATTAACAAGGCCTAATAGAAGATTATTTATAGATGTCATTAAACTAAATGATTGCTTTCTCTAAATAACATAATATAACATCAAGATAATATTGACATTATTATTTTGGTATTATGTCATATAATATAAATATCATGACATCTAGATGTCTTCTTTTAATTTATAATTCTATAATTTTATAGAATATTTTTGATAGATATTATTAAACCAAACAATTATTTTTTTCTATATAACATAATATAAAACTAAGATAACATTGAACCAAATGTCCCATAATTACATTCTAAGTAACCGAGCTGTACCGTGGTCTTTTCAAGTTTATATTCATTTACAAAATCGAGTTTACACTGCATAAAAACACATTTGAGCTTGATTCATGCAGTTCATGAATGAGCTTATATGTATTTGAGCTCATGAGCATGAAAAATATGCCATGAATATTTATGTGTTTATAAACAAATTCATCATTGTGATTCATGAATAATACTTTTCCATTAATAAATAAGATGTGTTGAAACTTTTAATATGATGTTCATTAATGTACTCAATTATAAGGCTTGATATGATGTTCCCAACTTGTTCACCAATTAATTAAACTTTTGAAATTATGTTCGAGCTTGTTTAATATTAATGAATTAGATACGAACGAGCTCTTATTGACATGAATATTGAGCTGTTCGTTGAACACTCGATTCATTTACTACTCTAATTCTAGGGCTTAGGCATAGTATGTTTTCTATTCTTGAACTATAAACTAAAGCAGTATACCATAATAAGTTGTCGTATGAGGCCTTGTGGTACTTATGAGAGGTTTTTCCTGCATTAAAATTTTTGCAAGACGGAGGGATTAGTTTTCTTTCAAATACTTGAAGAGAAACTAATGGCTTTGACTTTTCTATTATTATTCATCTTCGACAAGAAAACTTAAGAAGAGATAAACTCCTTTGAGACTATGAGATATCTTGCATGAATATTTGTGTTTAATATGGATCTTGTGTAATTTCTTTTTCTTGATATAAATATAGTTTTACCTATTATGTTTATACTAAGTATCATATTAAGTAGAAAAAATAATCAGTGTTACTGCATCATTAATTGTGCTCTGCGGGCTGCAGACTCGATACGCCTATATGTGGTGGATGCTGATAGATGAGTGAAAAGTTGAGTTATTATTTTCTCTCTTTTTTTTTTTTTTTTGGCTCCCCAAACTCGATAATCTTCCTCACTCTAATTAGGAATTATAGTGGTGTAGATTTAAAACTGAGACTTCTTGATTTCAGACAAGTTTACTTTCTATTGGGTTAGGGAAAAGCTTCACATTGAGTTATTATTATGAGAAAATCTAATAATTTTTATTAATATGAACATTTTTGAACCAATTTTTGAGATGCATATTAATATTCTTTTAATATTTTCTCTCTCTCTCTCTGTCACTCTCAGTCTGAGCATGCTCACTGCATGTGTTTTTTCCCTTAAAGAAGGATGGAGGGAGGAATGAAAGAGACAACCTCCAATGAAAAAGTTTTCTATCTGCACAAAGGCTGAAAAGAAACTTGCTTGCTTTTTTACTTTTGCCTTTTTTTTTTTCAAAAAAAAAAGAAATTTAACATTAATAAAAAAAAAATATTATGTACTCTTTCTTAATATTTGGATTTGAAAGCTCAGGGGATCTATTTTGTCTGTAATGCATGAATACATTACAGAAATAAAGAATGGAGGACAAAATTCAATATTTTTATTCTTGAAAAATTTTATTATCTTTAATAAAAATTATAAGAGATCAAACCCTTTGATAGCTATGAGTGGTTTGGTTCAATATTATTAAGTTATTTAAAAAAAAATACAAAAAATATTTTTATTCATTTTATACTTAATGTTAGATATTTACATATATTATTCTACAAATTTATCAATATAAAATGTAAAAGAATATATATAATTTATAATTATCCATTCAAAATAAATGGTGATCTATATAAATATCTAATTTTTAGTATTAAATTAGTAAAAAATTATTTAGGAATAACATGTATAATTATTTTAAAAAATATTGTATTTACATTGTATTCATATATTTCTTAATATTATAGTTAGATGCGATAAAAACATATTCTTTATATTTAATTAAAAATAAGGAAAATAATATGTTAAAATTATGAATATTAAAAATTAGCTGTTTTTATACTAAGATTTTTATAATGCTTACAAAGTTTTGCAGTAAAGGAAAAACTCAAACAAACGACTCATGATTTTATACTGAAATATATTTATATTAATTTTATTTACTATAATATTATTTAGACCCGCTACATAGCCATAAAAACCAACTAATAAATTTTATTTCACTGAATTATTCTATAAATTAAAACTTAATTTACTGAATAATCCAATGAATTAAAAAACTACACAACATTTAACTATTGTTCACGTTATAGCCTACTAATAATACATGGAATAAATTACTAGAATTTTGTTTAAGTTTAATAAAAAAATATAAAATGAAGAAATCAAATAAAAATTGAATAGAGAACCAAGGCTCTTTGTTAACGGCTCAAACTTTAAATAAACGATTACAGACTCGATTTAGAGAGCACTTGTTTAAAGGGAGTTTCGTCCAATCTTATCTAAATATTCAAGTTATCTAAATTTTAATATTATTTAATTATTGGGATATTTACATAGTAGATATAAAAATTAGACTAATTTATAAATTTTATCATAAATATCAAAATATTACAGATATCACCTCTAAAACAGCTATTTTTTCGTTTTTCATATCCTGCAGTAAATTCTATCAGAAGATTTAACCATAGTTAAATTTCAATAAAATCTCAGCCATTGATCGCATCGTTTAACCATCGACCTTCATGTTAGGGCATCGTGGAGCTGCACTGGTTCCGACGACAGCGTATTCACAAAAGCATCACTCAGCTATTTACATCTTTTTCTTACGCAGGCATCGCGAGTGGGCATCAGACCTTTTTGAAGCCAACGACGACAGAACTCTGAAGTTGCAAGTGAGGTAATTTCATATCCATCGTTACCCTCTGAGTGATGATCGCATGAATACACTACTGACAGAATCAATACAGCTCCGCGATGCCTTAACATGAATGCCGATGGTTAAATGATGCGAACAATGACTGCGATTTTGTTGAGATTTCTGTAATATTTTGAGATTTATGATGAAATCTATAAACAAGTTTAATTTCTTTGTCGACCATGTAAAAAAATTTCTTAAATATTTATATTATTTATTTAATTTAATACTATTATATTAAAACATAATAAAAAAAAACTCAATAAAATTTAATCTCTTTATTATAATTAAGGTCATCTAAATATTATTTTAAAATAATAATTTTATAATTTTTTTATAATATCATTTAAACATTAACATTAAACCAAACCCACAATTCTCTTAAATACATAACAGCAAAGCAATATTATTAAATTACGCACCAACAAAATAAAATACTAAATCAAACAAATAATAATTTAAAACTAGCATAAATATTTACATAACACAAAAATTTATATAACATTAAACTAAATGCACTTAAATGCAATGATTAACAAACTTAATTCAAGAATCTAAAATTTATCCTCAAAACTTGTGCCTTGCAGCTCACAAAAATATCAGAATCATGTATTCCTGCTTCCGTTATTTCGAACTTCTCTTGATTTTCTGTCGTTATTGATCAATTCATAGATAATGAATCCATTAAATGCCTATCTAAAAAAATAATTCTATAATGTTTAACAATAATATCTAGGGGATTTACGTACAGAACACAAAATTCATCACAAATTACGCATTTTACCATCTTTTAGTAAATATTACACATATCACACTCTGCTTATGGATTTTACATTTCTATTGTAATAATAGAAATATAAAAAAAGTGTGATATGTGTAATATTTACTAAAAGATGGTAAAATGCGTAATTTATGATGAATTCAGTGTTCTGTACGTAAATCCCCCTAATATCTAATATAAACATAAAATCAAATGAACTAAATCTTTTTTCAGGACATTAGCTCATTAAGTTGAATCCTAAATTATAAAGGTTTTTATATTTGAAATAAACTTTAGATTATATTTTTTTAAAATCATATTGGTATAAACAGTGTCGTTAGATTATAGTTTTTGGTTTAATGATGATATAATTAGATAATATTAATAACAAGAATGCATTATAAAAAATATCTTGATATTCAAAACTAATAATAACAACAACCAAGCTTTTATCCCACTGTGAGGAGAAGGCTATATGAATCTTTTGTTTTCATTACACTGTATCCAAATAATAAATCTCCATTTAGCTTTAAATATATAAGATCATTCATTATAGTTTGTCATGTCTTTTTACACATTTCTTTTTTAATTTTTACATAAGCAAAATCCAATAATTCAACTTTTATTATTAGGGCTTTTACCGGCCTACGATTTATATGTCCAAACCATCTAAGCGAGCTCTTTCTAAGCTTTTCCTCAATTGAACTGCTCCAATCTTCTCACAAATATACTTATTTTTCACTTTGTTCTTTTACGTATACCAACTCATTTACTTTAACATCCTCAATTCTACGATGCTTATCTTATTTGTATGTTTCTGTTTTATAGGCCACCATTAAGCACCATATAACATCACTAATCTTACATTTTTTTTATATATATCACTAGCCTTGGCCATGTATCAAGTATAAAAGGTTATAAAGGATTACTTAAGTCACATTCTTCTCGAGGATATTATGAAAATTGATGGGGAGAGACATTCCTTTCACCCAATCAAAATCACCTAATATAACTAAATAAGCAAGGTAGTCTATGACACTATTAATATTTTTGAATACGTGACTGTGGTTGTGGGCTGCATGGGCCATGGCATTCCGAGCTCTCTAACAGTAATACGTGATAGGTGCCTTTATGCTAAGGTGTCTATCCTTTTTGTTGCATTTAGTAGTTGAAGCCACCATTTGTACGTAAGCCTGCAAGGAAAAGGTTAGAGAAAAAAAATATTTTTGTCGAAGCTCCTCTTGCATTGCCTTTCAAATGCCACACTCCATAACAATATGCCAAATATCTTCCACTGCATCGCAACCCCAAGGGCAGCCGCTAAAAGCGACCAAACAACGTTGGCACAACCAGAACATTGTAAGAATGACATCCTTATATATGCCACATGAGAGCACTTATCCTTGGCTGAGTGGGGAGATGCCCGCACCAAGCTCCAGCCAAGTTATCATCCTCATAAAACTGATTGCGATAAAGTAGGTATCTTTTGTTGCTCTGTAGCATCCCATACTAACACATCTCTCTCAAGGTGATGATGCCCGGTAATAGCTAAGCCCTTACTGCACAACTTCTCGCCAAAGACAAGGTTGATATTCTTTTTATCTCAATTGTCTTCTTCTAAAAGATCCTTAACTGTGTCCGGTTATTCCTCTAACTACATGTTTATAAATGTTGGCCATTGCGATAAGGGAGTGGCAAAGACCAACGGGTCATCCATAAATAAGATAGAGTCTCCATGCTTCAATAGCCAAATCATGTTCCCCATGATAGCATCTTTGCCAATAAAGATGGTCTTCCAAATCCAAGAGTCCCCTTATCTTACAATTGTTCCATAAAATTTACTTTAAAGTCCGAGTGAATTTTTTTATCATACAATACATCAGATGCATTTCTCTACTTTATCCATCAAACTTAAATTCTACAAATATCATCTATTTCACTATTATCTGTATGACTAACCCAATATATCTAAACTACTCGCTATTTCTAATAACTTGATCATTAACTGTTATTCTCCCAATACAAATGCTTCTATATTGACTAAATTTATACTTTATATATTTAATTTTTAATCCACTAAGATAAAAACCATTAAATTCTAAATTATTCTTCTATAACTCGAGTTTTACCTTAACTTATCTCTAATTTTTTCAATAAAGAAAATATCATCTGCGAAAATCATATATCAAGATATTATTTTCTTAAATGTATTCAGTCAGAACTTCTATAACTAATGTAAAAAAATATAAATTTAAAGTTGAACCATGATGTAATTTGACTATAATAAGACTTAAACTCTCTTATATTCAAATACAAGTAACAATCCATTTATATATATCCTGAATAATTTGAATATGAACAGCACAAACTCATTTTTTCCAAACTCTCCAAAGCACATCCGTTGGAATTTTATCATTAAGATTTTTTTAAATCGATGAAAACTAAATACAAATACTTTGTTCTCTCCCTAAACATCTCTCAACAACTGAAAATTAAACTGATTCTGTGATACCCTCATATTATGACTTAATTTATGTTTGATCATTCTCTCTCAAAGTTTTTAAAATATAATTCACTAATTTAATTCTTTTATAATTAACACAATTTTATATATTATTTTTATTCTTATAAATAAATATGAATACACACTTTTTTTATTCTTTGACATCATTATAGTCTTTAAAATAATATTAAGCTTAGTGAGCTAAAAAACTCCTTCATCTGTCATATATTTTCAAACATTGAAATAACATTTAGTCCTACTACTTTCTATACTTTATTTTCTTTAAAGCATCCAAACTTTAATTTTACTAATAAGTTGAATGTAAAAGTAATTTCTATCTTCTTTTTGGATGCTAAATTCAGTATGACCACTTACATTGTCACAATTGTTATTAAAAATTTTCAAAATAATTTATCTATCTATATTAAATATCTTCTTCTTTAAAAAAAACAACAAAAATATTTTTTTATTCTAAGCTCAAAACTAAGCTCATTTGTTTTAATCCTGCATCTTATGAGGTAGCTCCTAGCAAAAACAAACCAGTCCACAAACATACAAGCAGTGGTATTCATCAACATAATCATTATTAGTGATTACAGCTAATCTCAATCAGCTTTACGGATTCTAACTTATCAAAATGCTGCTATACAAATCTGTATAATGTTTCTTTGAACTCCTCTATTCTTTTTGTTTTTGTCATGAATGGCTAATTTTCCCAATTCTTTGCATGCTCTACAATAGGAAAGGCAACGGACCAGGTTTAGGTGGGGTTAACCAATACCCAAACCTGACCCGTTGTATATAACTCAATACCTATACCTACCCCGTAACCATTTGAAATGCCCCGCTCCACCCCGCCCTGAGCCGCCCCACCTCGATTTCCGTCTCTCATTTGCAGATTTCATTGCTCCATTTTTGAGTCTTCGAGCTGTGGGATCACTCACTTCGACTCCATCCCACCTCACCTCTAAAGTCACTCTACCTGCAACTGCAAAACTCACAGTGTCGCTGCATCCGATGGAGCCGATCGACCACGTCCACTAGCTTACGTACTCGCGAGTTGATCACTTTTTACACGTGGCCACGCGTAGATCAAGCTACTAGCTCACAGATGCCAGCTCACAGTTCATCGAGACTAGTTCACCTGCTCCCCTTTCACGCGAGTCCGTCAGTCCTCACCGAACACAGCGCCCAAGCACCAACACCGAGCACTCACATGACGGCGAGCAACTGAGCAAGCATAGCACTAGCCCACACATGTCGCACACCCGAGCGAGCGCAGCGCCAGCGCTCTGCGTGTGCCATGCTCCCACTCACACAAGTGTTGCTTTCTCGCTTGTGCGCCCGAGCCAGTCCCACCGTCTACCGACCCGGGCATCCCTCGCCTGCACAGCCCAAAGCAGTCAAGCCTATGTGTTTCGACTAGAGCTCGCCACATTCTAATGACTAGTTTATACTCAGTGTTCGCATTATTAGTTTGCATCGCATCAGAACTCATGCTGATTATTGGAACTCAAATAGCTCTAGCTAAGGTATAATCTCCTCCGAAGTCATCTAACTGTTGAACCTTAACTCATTTAAACTTATTAGCTCAATTTTGATTATTTAATTTAGCTCTAATGGTGCGATCCTATATTTATTTGAACAATAGTTACTATTAGATTTATTTGTGAGACATTTGTTCTTTAATTTCTAAACCTTAGATCTAATTTGTTAAATTAAAATCGATGCCCTAATCTAATCTGATAATTTTTTTTAATAGATGATTCATTTTAATTTTAATTTTAAAATAATTTAAATTTGTGGTATTTATAAAATCTTATTTATCATATAATTTATTTAAAATATTTTTGTACTTAATTAAAATAGTTTGTCAATTAATTTTACTGATTATAAATTTAAATATTGTTTCTATAATTCATCCTATATATCAACTTGGTATCAGAGCATGGTTTAAATTAGGATATTTTTTTCTCATTTTATTTTTCTTTCTATTTGATATAAGTGTCATATGAGTATAGACCCTAAAATAGAAATTCCATTGTCCAACTTTATAATTAGATTCAATCGCATATTCCCATCTAAAAAGTCATCTACAGCAATAATACTTAATTCTTAATTTTTTGATGATTCAGATTATTTATTTTATGAAAAATGGGAAAAATAAATTGGATCATTATTTTAACTGTTGTAGTTGGATCGAGTTGGAAGGGTTAAATATAAGAAATTAATGCTTTTTGGTGAATCAAAATATTATATTAAAAACTTAGAGGATGAATGTCCTTCGAGTAAATTTAGGCAATTTAAAACACAAGATAAAATGAAAATTTATTTACATAGAAGATATTTTCTTTCATCCTATAAAGTGACTCTTTAATTCTTAAACATGATTTTAGTATCATATCATTACCCCAATTCCAACTCTCGAAGTTAAAACAACCGAGATAATTTTTGAAGGAATAGGTTATTAAATTCTCTACGGACCTTCACTCTTACTGAAGAATTAAAACTCAATTTCTCACCTATATCTATTTATATAGCGGACCCTAATTGTAACATCCT
The DNA here is from genome assembly GCA_002786265.1 of Apostasia shenzhenica. Taxonomy (NCBI): domain Eukaryota; kingdom Viridiplantae; phylum Streptophyta; class Magnoliopsida; order Asparagales; family Orchidaceae; genus Apostasia; species Apostasia shenzhenica. Next base: position 944,634 of record KZ451982.1, read on the forward strand.
GTGATCCAAATGTAAAGGTATTGTCCACTTTAATTTTAGGGACTGCGTGACTTAATACTTCCCACGAGATCACTTATCTCAGTACTACGCCAGTCCAAACATGCCTAACAATAGAGTTTCTAATCATTAGCCTCACGATTTTTTCTCAAAAGACGTCTTTATCATTTAAGATCATGTTATCTACTACTACATCCTGACGATTCATTCTTATTCTTCTCTCGCCACTTTTTATCAGCCTAAAAGCCTGTTAGAAACCGCACTTTGCCTCAATGATTCCTTTCTTTTAGGACATCACCCGGCGATCACTCCTCGCCCTCTTTAGCCACAAGCGTCACAGGCTCATCAACTTCTGTCTGGTTCGTCCTCGAACCACATCAAACTGTGAGAGGTAGGCTCTAATACCATATTATAATATTTTGTGTTCAAATACAAATGCATTGTCACCTTTGGTACCATATTGTAATATTCTGTGATCCAAATATAGAAGAATTGTCTACTTGGCTTTAGAGAACTGCGTGCTTTGAGTACTTCCCAGGAGGTCACCTATCCAAATACTACTTCAGCCCAAACAAGCTTAACTACGAAGTTCCCCATCATTAGCTTCACGATTTTACCCCAAAAATTGCCTCTATCATTTGAGAATACATTATCTACTTATATAACTTAGGATCTCCCCCCTTTTCAATATAGGACGATTCATTTCTATTCCTCCCTTGCCACTTTTTATCGGCCTAGAAGCCTGCCAGGAACCGCATTTTGCCTCAGTGATTCCTTTCTCTTAGGATATCACCCGACGATCACTCCTCACCCTCTTCAGCCACGGGCATCACACTAGTTTAGCTGAAGAGTACAAGAAACATAAGAATTAACTTTATGAGGAAAATAATCATAGGATAAAAATTAAAAATCAACTTGAGAAAGTTATCATGGAGCTAAGCTATAAAGAAAAGAAGATCATAAGTTCGATTAAGGCCACTAAATCACCTAACTGCTTTGATGACATGATTGACTACATAAAAATGATTTTTGGTCACGATCACTATGACGTAAATCGATGCGAAGTAATAAAACACACATATACACACTCCATAAATTCAATAGTAGAAAACCCTCAATACGTATAGGACAATATATGTAGAGGGCACACGAGACTTGAGTGATTGATCGCATGGGTCTTTAGCTAGGTGCTGTACCCACATATTTTTGGAAAACTTATGACACCTATTAGGAACTACACCTCTCGTGATCCTGATCTATTTTTCATATATTTATAATCAGAATCAATAATCTAGTAGACATTAGTGAGATCATAAATCGAGTCTACACGCATTTAATTTTCTTTTAATATCATACGTTTGATAGTCTAGCCAATATTCACATTTGCACTTCCTTCTAATTCGTTGCATGTATAAGTCCATTTATTTATATATAATAAAATAAATGAGATCGGTAATCTTGATAGCAAGTTATTATAATTAAGTATAGAAAATTTTCTGAATATTTCTATGATAATTAAGATAATTAAATCTCTAATTTAATTTATTTTAAAATTTTATTTAAATTGGGTCTCATGAATAAATTTGAATCTTATCATTAGATCACGAGAATAGTCGAGATTTTCAATATTTCAAATCTATTGGTTATCAGAATTCAATACTAATACCTGATAAGGCTTTAGCCTTTTATTTTTTTTTTTGAGTGTAGCTATACCCACAAGTATTTACAGCCAAGATTTACTTTAATATTTATTTAGAGCTGATTAAGTTGTTGAGTAAATAATTTTAATTAAATTTAATTATCAATGACATTTAGTTCATTGGAAATTTTTACCTTTTTTTCAAAAAACTCAAAGGTTGCATCTGATCTAATCCGCTCGAAGACATATGAATCACTTGATCCATACTTGAGTTCCTCCCACCAAAGGAGAATTCGTGGGAACATGAACCAACATTAATTATAATAGCCAGAATGACATCATGTGTTGAATTAAAATTCAAATTTAAATTGATTAAGAGGTTAATATTCTAATGACGAAAAGGATAAAATTAGCCTTTAGTAAGAATCCTCAAATAACATAATTACATTTTATTTCAGCAAAAAAAAATCACTATTCCAACCCTGCCTCCTTACTATCTCTCACTAGCAAATTCCATCGCCATCTCTGCCTCTTCGAGCTGTGGAATCACTAACTTTGACTCCAACTCACCTCACTCTACCTGCAACTGCGAAACTCGCTGTGTAGCCCGCATTCAACGAAGCCGATTGACCACGTCCAGCAGCTTACCTACTCGCAAGCTGATTACTTCCTATATGTGGCCACGCGTAGATCAAGCTACTCACTCATCGATACTAGCTTGGAGTCCTCTCGGACCTATTCGCTTGCTCCCTTCTCGCACGCAGTCACGCAAGTCCATCAGTATTCATCGAATGCAGCACCCAAGAGCCAGCGCCGAGTGCTTACGCGATCAGAAGCACCTGAGCGAGTGTAGCGCCAGCACCCATAGGCTCATGTGTGCCACGCCCACTTGCGCAAGTGTTGCTTGCCCGCACATGCGCCCGCCCCTTCCCCGCCATTTGCTTGATCCTTGTTTGCACAGCCCAAAGCAATCAAGCCTGTGTCTTGGAGTTAGAGCTTACCACATTCCAATCACTAATCTGCACTCAGTGTTCGCATCATCAGTCTGCAACGCATCAGAACTCGTGCTGATTTGTTTGAACTCAAATAGCTCTAGCAAAGGTATAATCCCCTCCGAAATCATCTAACTGCTGAACCTCGACTCATCTGAAATTATTGGCTCGGTTTTGAGTATTTGATTTAGCTCTAATGATGCGATCCTACATTTATTTGAGTGAAAGTTACTGTTTAATTTATATCAAACAATCTATTTTAATTTTAATTTTAACATCATTTAAATTTGCGATATTTATAAATCTTATTTATTATATTCTTGCTCTTAATTAAAATAATTTGCTAGTTAGTTTTGCTGGCAATAAATTTAAGGGGTAATTCCACTTAGACCTTTGAAGTTTAATTGCTTGGACATAGAGATCCACAAATCTCAAATCATATCATTCAGGTCCATAATAATTACTATATAGTACAATAATTACTATATAGTTCACCAGGGTCTTAGTTATTTTTAAAAAGCTTCCAATTATGCCCAAAATAATATTTTCATTTAAAATACCGTTATTTCATCAACAAAATAAAATAAATTTCAAATAAATATTTGGTCAATTACGATTTTACCCCTGACCCAAGGCGTCCGCGTGGCCGACAGCGCACGGCAGCCGACGCCCGCGCGCGGCCTGGGCCCATGCGTCTGCACGCATCCTGTGCCCCGGTGTTCGCGTGCGGCCCCGAGCGCCGGCGTCCGTGCGGCCCTGAGCGTCGGCGTCCGTGCGGCCCCGAGCGTTGGCGTCCGTGCACCGACGCGCTGCGCGTGGGCGTCTGTGTGCGTCCCTGCCCGCACGCTAGCGTCCACAGAGGAGGCACGCAGGGGCTCGGCGCTCCGGTGTCAGTGCATAGGCAACCGCCGCACACAACCTTAATGACATATTTTGAAAATTAATATATTAAGAAAATATATTTTTGTTATTTTTACAATACATAACGAATTCTGTCACGGAAGAACTACGATGTCCCATGTAATATTTTTTGTGGACCTCAATGACATGTTTTGAGATTTGTGGACCATTGTGTCTAAGTAAGCAAACCTCAAGAGCCTAAATGGAATTACCCCTAAATTTAAAAATCATTTCCATGATCTTTCCCACATCATCTCGTGATCTTCTTTCTAATAAAATCATGCCAAGCAATAGTGGTTAGCATGATATTTGAACAAAAGAATCTCAAGCCAGAAAAGCTGACCAAGATTCACAGCAAATAACTCCCATACTACCACAACGTATTAACCAATGAGAAAGACAAAACTCAGAATGTATCTAACGTAACATGCTTGCCAGTAAAAGAAAGCACATGAGAAAATGCATTTGAAGTAACAAACAGCATTCATATGCAGAAAACAGTGAAAAGGTAAATAAGTTTCTTAACCAAAAGAAACGTGCAGAGTTTGAGTCTTGAGTTTAAAAGGTAAAAAAAAATATGATTCATTTAAAAGTAGTCTAAGTCATAAAGAAGATAACGTACATATGAGGATTCTCTCATTCTGTCGATATTTTCATGAATGCGAGAATCATCATTGCTGCTGCTCCCATGGCTCCAGTTCAAGCTGATGCCTGGACTTTGATAAATCCTGATGCAAATGAAGATTAAGTGAGGTGCAATACTTATTCAAGTAATAAGCATGAGGTGTCAGAGAAATATCTGTCTATTCTATTTGAGAGATCCAAATTACATAGCTTTGCACTAGCATGAAAATAAGGAACTCCTAAACACATTTTTGTGTTTTCTGTTTATACACAGTATCACAGACATAATTTCATGTAGGTATGTGCAGCTTCAGATGAAATATTTGGGGATTTTATACTTGTTGCGTATGATTAACCCGCAAAACTGGAAAGTGATCTGCTATGGGGTAACGTACATCCAGAAGCTGACACCAGGTGGCTTAGTATTAAGCCTTTGTTTTGTATTTATGGTTTGCAATAGGACCCATGGTAATTCAAGACTACTACGAGGTTCAGTTATCAACTTCTCCTTGCATAAATATCTAACGATAACTAATGAACAAGGATACAACAATTTAAAGAACTAAAAAATTTCAAACCTCCACCACTCAAGATAAGAAAGAATATATATATTATTTAGCAAGTTAAAAGGAGAATATGTTTGTTAAAATGTTAAAACTAACTAAAAGAAGTAATATAAAACAAAGAATGCAGCAACACGTTAGCCAATAAGACAGTTACATGAAAATTTCAATACTACAGTGATACTGCAACTAATACTTTCAAATAAAGAAGAAATATTTACAATGAACATTCCACAAAACAGAAGTATGTGCATCAGCTTATGCATCAAAATGACCATGATTTAAGCAAATAAGGAACTTTCATCCGATCTATCTGGCATCCAAATTAAGATTGTCACAAAACACAATACAGAGAATGTGGCCATGATTGAATCAACCAATTGCCCACTGAATTTATCATGGAGAAAAAGGTACTTTTTGTTACACCAAAAGATCATGTAAAGGTAATTTCCAATTGTAACAGCACATAGTAAAGAAAATGCTACAAATAACTGTGGAGACACAACGGATATAAAAGTAAGACTATCTTTAAGAGAAGCATCAACCAATTGTCCAATTTATCATGGAGAAAAAAAGTACTTTTTGTTACACCAAAAGATCATGAAAAGGTAATTTCCAATTGTAACAGCACATAGTAAAGAAAATGCTACAGATAACTGTGGAGGCATAAGATTATCTTTAAAAGAAGCATGACGTGAAAATGGAAGTGATACAGAACTCACTGAATAAGATATTACTGAGAATCAAGCTTCTGATCCTCGACATCTGAAGAACTTCCATTCTCCAAAGAATTCCTATTTTCAATTTCTGTATTTTGCAAACCTTTCGAGCCTTGAACTGTATTCTTCTGCAGACCTGTAGCATCTTGATTCGACTTACCATTACCATAAAACACAGCTCCATTATTACCTCCAGTAGACATGGTCCTATAACTCTCTGCATAATCTGTATATCCAGGATAGACAGCAGTTGCAGATGGACTCCATCTTGAAGCCATATAGTTGTGCCCATTCCAAGCACCAGAACTTCCATATAGAACGCCATACCAAGGTTCACCATAGGCTCCATAGGTATAAGATCCAAGACCAAACAGTCCGTAGGTAAAACTAGGATAAGGCTGAGGCATATAACCATAATAACATGAAGTTCTAGAGCCATAAGTTGGGTAAAATCCAGGCTGGTAATTACCATAAGGCTCCATTCCACAGCCTTCTCTCAAGTAACCATTTTTTCTGTTGTAATTGCTGCCATTAATATGGTGATAATTATCCTTGGGAACTGCCTTTTTAACCTCCACAAGTTTTTCATTTAGTTCATGGAAATTCTTCTGCATCACATTTTCCACAGCCTCCTCCGAGTTAAATGTAACAAACCCAAAACCTCTTGGTCGATGGGTTACACTGTCATACATGATTACCACGTCATTAATACTGCCAAACTTCTCAAAGTAATTCCTGAACTCAGTTTCTGTTACATCAGCTGACAAACCCCCAACAAAAATCTTTTTAGATACAATGTGATTCTCATCAGTGTTATAGCCATCATAGTTAACCCTACAAAACCCTCTATTGTCACGCGGGTTTTGAACCGAATACTGATGGTAATGTTCTTTCAGTCTTGGTCTGGCTCTCTTTACTTCTATCTAAGATAGATAAAAAGATACAAACAAAGAAATTAAGACAAAGTCAAACTCATATTAACTATAGTAAATTATAGCTTGTTATACAAGAAACTCAAGCATCAATATCAGGAACAGAAAAAAAAATCCATTAGGATTTGCAGAGGACAACAACATGAAATCATCTCATAATTCCTCAATGATAAAAGTAAAAGAAATTGGTAAACTATTTAGGCTTCAAACAGAGTTTCACAGCTTTGCCGCTTCACAGATATCATGAAAGTCGACAGTCTATGTAAGAACAAAATAAAAGCAAATTAACTATCAGTAATTCACAATCTACAGAACCAACAGGTAAATACTTGGCTTACTATCTTCATATAAGCTGATTTAGATAAAGACTGCTATATAAAACCATAATCTGGCTCCAAAATAGATCATTAAGAGAAAGAAAAGAAAAGACAATGCATGCCAAGTTTTCTGTAGAAATACAATGCTGATAGAAAGGAAAAGCAGAATCGCTTTAATATATTATTTTATTCCAATGTGCCACGAGAAAAATAACTTCCAAACTATAAAGCATTAACAGATATGCCCAAATGTCGATAAGAAGATCATCTGAAAAACTGAACAGATTATACTCAGCCAAAAATAACACAAATTCAAACAGAATCTGAGCTTTCAGAGATAATTCTAAAAAATGTTCAGTTTTAAAGAACATTATATTCTAGGCGGTGCAAAGCAACCAACCGATTTGTTGTTAATGAGATGCTGCTTCTTTTCGCTGATAACCCTCTCAGCCGCTTCGGCATTAACGAATTCGAGAAAACCAAAGCCTCTCACGTTTCCAGTCGACCTATCCCGGATCACCACAACGTCCTTCACCTCCCCATAGGCACTAAAATACTCTTTCAGCACATCCTCCGGTAACTCCTTCGTGATCCCTCCGAGAAAAAGCTTTGCCGGCTCTGCCAACATTGGCGACGGGGAAGACCAAGAGGCCGATGAAGAAGACGGCGATGATTCCATTTTTTCTTGAGATCACTAGAAAGAATGGAGAGGAGTTACGAATATAGATGCAGAAAAACGAAGGGGAGGACCAAACTGTGAATTTCGGAACAGTTTCTGGATGGGCTCCAGATTTGGAGAAACCCTAACTCAAAAGTGGACGACGGGGGAGGAAAGAGAAAGGGTAGGGTTTTTGCTGAGGGAAAATTTTAAAGGATTTTTTTACTAATAACAAAACCTGTTCAAAAAATAATATCATAACAAAACTTATCTAATTAAATAAAATAAAATCTAAAATTTAATTTTTAAATACAACATCTTATTATAAAGTATTTTATGAAAAATTATTTAAAAAAATTTACAGATTAAGAAAAGTAGTGCCAATTTATTATGCTGGCGTGAACTAGCCAGGCTCTAGTTTATATTAATTAATAAGCACATAATTTCATTAATTATAAGAAATTGGAAGATTTCTTAATTTTGATTATATTTTTAATTATTAATTATTGTTATGCTAAAGCTTATATATTATATAAGGCTATTTAGTTTTTTCATGTTTAAAACTTTGTTTTGATTTGATGATTTTTAACTAATCCTCTAGAAAATTTTAAAAAAAAAATTTGATGTCATTTATTTTGACCTTTTTTATTTAATTTAAATTTTAACTAAAAAATTAATTTTATTTTATATCTAACATAAATACAAATATTAAAACTAACTGAATTTTATATTTTACATATTTTTTTACTATTAAAATAATTTTTTTTATTAAATTTAAAAAATAAAATATTTTTTCTTATAAAAAAAACTCAAACCAAAGTTTTATTATGATTCCAAATCAAACATTGTATTGTATCTCTGTATAATTTTTACAACATTCTCTTTGAAGATGTGGTGTGATTGCATTTTTTATATTTATTTTACCTTAATTTAAAGGGTTCACACATATTTATAAAATAAAAAATAAAAAAATTAGAATAAAACAAGAATAATACACTTATGATTATAAAAAAATTGATAGAACTGTTACGAGAGTAAATTATACAATGAGAAATAAATCAGCATATGAGCATAAGAATAAATTTAATATGTAATATTAAAAATTATGATATTAAATATATAAAATAATTAAATTTTAGTGATATATATATATATATATATATATATAATTATGTCTTAATTTTCTCTCTACATATTAAGGAAATATTGATGTTA
>KZ451982.1:953199-990456 GCA_002786265.1 Apostasia shenzhenica
AGGAGAGATAACTTATTTTTATTGGGACTACACTTCGTAGATCCTGATCTATTTTCATTATATTATAATCGACAATAATATCTAAGTAGACATTAGTGAGATCAATAAATGAGTCTACGAGCCGTTATTTATTTTCTTATATCATGACGTTTGAATAGTCTAGCCAGTATTCACAATTTGCACTTCTTCTAATTCGTTGCATGTATAAAGTTCCCTTTATTATATATAATAATAATGAGATCGGTAATCTTGATAGGCAAGTTATTATATCTAAAGTATAGAAAATTTTCTGATATTTCTATGATAAATTAAGTAATTAAATTCTAATTTAATTTATTTTAAAATTTTTATTAAATTGGTCTCATGATAATTTGAAATTCTTTATCATTAGATCACGAGAATCGGTGAGATTTTCAATATTTCAAATCTATCTGGTTATCAGACATTCAATATAAATACCTGATAAGGCTTTAAAGCTTTTATTTTTTTTTGAGTGTAGCTCATACCACAAGTATTTACACCAAGATTTACTTTAATTATTTATTTAAGAGCTGATTAAGTTGTTGATAAATAATTTTAATTAATTTTAATTATTCAATGATTTAGTCATTGGAATTTTTACCTTTTTTCAGAAAACTCAAAAGGTTGGGCATCTGATCTAATCCGCTCAGGAAACATATGATACTTGAATCCATACTTGAGTTGCCTCCCACAAAGGAGAATTCGTGGGAACAGAACCAACATTAATTATAATAGCCAGAATGACAATCATGTGTTGAATTAAAATTCAATTAAATTGATTATGAGGTTAAATATTCTATGACGAAAAGGATAAATTAGAGCCCTTCAGTAAGTAATCGATCAATAAAATAATTACATTTTAATTTCAGCCAAAAAAAATCACTATTCAACCTGGCCTCGCTTACTAAATCTCTCACTAGCAAAAATTCCATCGGCCAATTCTTGCCTCTTCGAGCTGTGGAATCATAATTTGACTCCAACTCACACTCACTCTAGCTGCAAACTGGCGAAACTCGCTGTGTACGCCCGCATTCAAGCGAAGCCATGACCACGTCAGCAGCTACTAGCTCGCAAGCTGATTACTTTCCTATAGTGGCCATGCGTAGATCAGCTACTCCTCATCGATACTAGCTTGGAGTCCTCTTCGACCTATTCGCTTTGCTCCCTTCTCTGCACGCGTCACGCAAGTCCATCAGTATTCCATCGAATGAGTCAACAACGAGGCAGCGCGCGAGTGCTACGCGATCAGAAGCACCTGAAGCGAGTGTAGCGCGCAGCAACATAGGCTCAATGTGTGCCACGCCCCCACGTTGGCGGCAAGTGTTGCTTGCCCGCACATGCGCCTGCCCTTCCCGCCATTTTGGCGTTTGCTCTTTGCTCGAGGGCCCTGGCGTTTGCACAGTCCAAAGCAATCAAGACTGTTGTCTTGCAGTTGAGCTTTTACCACATTCCAAATCACTAATCTGCTCAGTGTTCACATCATCAGTCTGCAAACGTCTAAACTCGTGCTGATTTGTTTTGAAACTCAATAGCTCTAGCAAAGTTATAATCCCCTCCGAAATCATCTAACTGCTGAACCTCCGACTTCTCTGAATTATTGGCTCAATTTGAGTATTTGATTTAGCTCTAATGAGCGATCCACATTTATTTGAGTGAAAGTTACTGGTTTGATTTATATCAACAATCTTTATTTAATTTTAATTTTAATTTTAATTTTTAACATCATTTAAATTTGGCGATATTTTATAAATCTTATTTATTATAATTCTTGGCTCTTAATTAAAATAATTTGGGGCTATTATATTTTGCTGGCAATAAATTTAAGGAAGTAATTCCACTTAGACCTTGAAGTTTTACTTGCTTGGACACAGAGATTGGCACAAATCTCAAATCATATATTCAGGTCGGCACAATATTACTATTAGTTCACACAGGATTTTAAGTTATTTTTAAAAAGCTTCCCAATTATGGCCCAAATAATCATTTTTCGTTTAAATACCGTTTTTCATCAATAAAATAAAATATAATTCTAAAATAATATTTGGCAATTAGCTTTTACCCTGACAAGGCTCCGCCGTGGGCCGACAGCGCGCTTACAGCCGAGCGCCCGCGCGCGGCATGGGCCCGTGCGTCTGCGCGCATACCTGTGCCCTGGCGTTCGCGTGCGGCCCCGTAGCGTCGGCGTCCCGTGGCGCCGACGGCGGCTGAGGCGCGGGCGTCCGCGTGCGTCTCTGCCGGCACACTGGCGTCACAGGGGCGGCATGCCAGGTGGTCCGGGCGCTCCGGTGTCTGTGCATAGGCAATACCACACACGACTTAATGACAAATTTTGAAAATTAATACCTTATATAAGGAAAGGTATTTTTGTCATTTTTAGCAATACATAACGAATTCTGTCACGGAAGAACTAACAACGGATGTCCCATGTAATATTTTTTTTGTGGACCTCAATGCTGTTTTTGGATTTGTGGACCATTGTGTCTAAGGTAAGCAAACCCTCAAGAGTAATGGAATTACCCTAAATTTAAAAGTCATTTTCCATGATCTTTCCACATCATCCTCGGGATCTTCTTTCTAATAAAATCATGCCAAGCAAAGTGGTTAGCATGTATTTGAACAAAAGGAATGCTCAAGCGCAGAAAACCTGAAACCCCCCGCCCAAGAATTCAGCAGCAATACACTCGCATACTACACAACGTATTACCATGAGAAGGACAAACTCCAGAATGTATTAACGTAAAATGCTTGCCTAGTAAAAGAAGCACATGAGAAAATGCATTTTGAAGTAAAACGCATTCATACTGCGAAAACAGTGAAAGGTAATAAGTTTGCTTAACCAAAGAGAACTGGTGCAGAGTTTGAGTCTTTGATTAAAAGGTAAAAAAAATATGATTCATTTAAAGTAGTCTGTCATAAGAAGATAACGTACATATGAGGATTCTCTCATTCTGTCGATATTTTCAATGAAGCGAGAATCATCATTGCTCGGCTGCTCCCATGCTTCCAGTTCAAGCTGATGCCTGGACTTGATAAATCCTGATGCAAATGAAGATTAAGTGAGGTGCAATACTTTATTCAAGTAATAAGCATGAGGTGTGAGAGAAATATCTGTCTTATTCTATTTGAGCGATCCAAATTACATAGCTTTGGCACTAGCAATGAAAATAAGGAACTCCTAAACATTTTTTGTGTTTTCTGTTTATACAAGTATGCACAGACATAATTTCATGTAGGTTATGTGAAACAGCTTCAGATAATATTTGGGGATTTTTATACTTGTTGGGCGTATGATTAACCAGCAAACTGAAAAGTGATCTGCTATGGGAGAACGTACATCGCAGAAGCTGACCGAGGTGGCTTAGTATTTAAGCCTTTTTTTGTATTTATGTTTGCAATAGGACCATGGTACTCAAGACTACTACGAGGTTTATTATCACTTCCTCCCTTGGCATAAATATCTAATGATAACTATGAACAAGGATTACAACAATTTAAAGAACTAAAAATTTCACCCTCCACCACTCAAGAATAAGAAAGAATATAATATTATTTAGCAAGTTAAAAGGAGAATATGTTTGTTAAAACTGTTAAATACTATACTAAAAGAAGTAATATAAAACAAAGAATGCGCAACCGTTAGCAATAAGACAGTTACCATGAAAATTTCAATACTACAGTGATACTGCAACTAATACTTTCAAATAAAGAAGAAATAATTTAGCAATGAACATTCCACAAAACAGAAGTATGTGCATCAGCTTATGCCATCAAAATGAACCATGATTTAAGCAATAAGGATTTCATCGTCTATCTGGCATCCTAAATTCAGATTGTCAAAAACACAATACAGAAGAATGTGGCCATGCCTGAATCAACCAATTGCCCACTGAATTTATCATGGAAAAAGGTACTTTTTGTTAGCACCAAAAGATATGAAAGGTATTTCCAATTGTAGCAGCACATGTAAAGAAAATGCTACAAATAACTGTGGAGGAAACAACGGATATAAAAGTAGACTATCTTAAGAGAAGCCATCAACCAATTGTCCAATTTATCATGGAGAAAAAAAAGTACTTTTTGTTAACATCAAAAGATCATGAAAGGTATTTCCAATTGTACAAGCACATAGTAAAGAAAATGCTACAGATAAACTGTGGAGGATAAGATTATCTTTTAAAGAAGCATGACGTGAAATGGATAGTGATACAGAACTCACTGAATAGAGATATTACGTGAGAATCAAGCTTCTGATGCCTCGACATCTGAAGAATTCGCATTCTCCAAAGAATTCGTATTTTCAATTTCTGTATTTTTGGCAACCTTTCGAGCCTTGAACTGTATTCTTCTGGCAGACCTGTAGCATCTTGATTCGACTTACCATTACAATAAAAGCACAAGTCGCATTATTACTCCTCAGTAGACATGGTCCTATATACTCTCTTGCATTAATCTGTAATATCCAAGCCAGGATAAGAACAGCAGTTGCAAGCTGGCTCCATCTTGAAGCATATAGTTGTGCCCATTCGCAAGCAACAGAATTCCATATAGACGCCTATCCAGTTTCACCATAGGTTCCGTAGGTATAAGATCCAAGACCAAAACAGTCGTAGGTAATACTCAGGATAAGGCTGAGGCATAAAACCATAAATACTGAAGTTCTACGAAGCCATAAGTTGGGTTAAAATCAGGCTGGTAATACCATAAGCCCATTCACACCTTTCTCTCAAGTAAACATTTTTTCTGTGTAATTGGGCTGCCATTAATGTGGTGATAATTATCCTTGGCGAATGCCTTTTAACCTCCACAAGTTTTTTTCATTTAGTTCATGGAATTCTTCTGCACACATTTTCCACAGCCACCTCCGGGAGTTAATGTAACAAACCCAAAACGCTCTTGGTCGATGGGTTACACTGTCATCATGATTACCACGTCGATAAATACTGCCAAACCTTCTCAGTAATTCCTGAACTCAGTTTCTGTTACTATCAGCTGACAAACCCCCAACAAAAATCTTTTAGATACAATGTGATTCTCATCAGTGTTATAGCCATCATAGTTAACCTACAAAACCTCTATTGTCACGCCAGGGCTTGGGGAACGAATACTGATGTAAATGTTCTTTCAGTCTTGGCTGGCTCTCTTCTTTACTTCGTATCTAAGATAGAATAAATAAGATACAACAAAAGAAATTAAGACAATAGTCAAAAACTCATATTAACTATAGTAATTATAGCTTGTTATACAAAGAAACTCAAGCATCAAATATCAGTAAAGAAAAAAAACATTCCATTAGATTTGCAGAGGACAACAACATAGAAATCATTCTCAAATTCGCTCCTCAATGATAAAAGAAACCAAAGATATGGAATTTAGGTTCCAAACCAAGTCTTTATCAGCTTCTTAATGGCCTCAGATACGTTGTACCGATATCCAATAGATAGATAGGCGACGTCTATGTAAGAACAAAATAAAAGCAAATTAACTATCAGTAATTCACAATCTACAGAACCAACAGGTAAATACTTGGTCTTACTATCTTCATATAAGCTGATTTAAATAAAGAACTGCTAAATAAAACCATAATCTGGCTCAAAATAGATCATCTAAGAGAAAGAAAAGAAAAGACAATGCATGCCAAGTTTTCTGTAGAAATACAGATGCTGATAGATAAGGAAAAGGCAGAATCGCTTTATATATTTATTTTATTCCAATGTGGCCACGAGAAAATAACTTCGCAAACTATAAAGCATAACAGATATGCCCAAATGTCGATAAGAAGATCATCTGAAAAACTGAACAGATTATACTCAGCCAAAAAATAACACAATTCAAACAGAATCTGAGCTTCAGAGATAATTCTAAAAAAATGTTCAGTTTTTAAAGAACATTAATATTCTAGGCGGTGCAAAGCAACCAACCGATTTGTTGTTAATGGAGATGCTGCTTCTTTTCGCTGATAACCCTCTCAGCCGCTTCGGCATTAACGAATTCGAGAAAACCAAAAGCCTCTCACGTTTCCAGTCGACTATCCCGGTCACCACCACGTCCTTCACCTCCCCATAGGCACTAAAATACTCTTTCAGCACATCCTCCGGTAACTCCTTCGTGATCCCTCCGAGAAAAAGCTTTGCCGCTCTGCAACATTGGCGACGGGGAAGAACCAAGAGGCCGATGAAGAAGACGTGCGATGATTCCATTTTTCTTTGAGATCACTAGAAAGAATGGAGAGGAGTTCGAATATAGATGCAGAAAAACGAAGGGGAGGACCAAAACTGTGAATTTCGAACAGTTTCTGGAATGGGCTCCAGATTTGGAGAAACCCTAACTCAAAAGTGGACGACGGGGAGGAAAGAGAAAGGGTAGGGTTTTTGCTGAGGGAAAATTTTTAAAGGATTTTTTTTTACTAATAACAAAACCTGTTCAAAACAATAATATATCATAACAAAACTTATCTAATTATAAAATAAAATCTAAAATTTAATTTTTAAATACAACATCTTATTATAAAGTAATTTTATGAAAAATTATTTTAAAAAATTTACAGATTAAGAAAAGTAGTGCAATTTATTATGCTGGCGTGAACTAGCCAGGCTCTAGTTTATATTTAATTAATAAGCACATAATTTCATTAATTATAAGAAATTGGAAGTTTCTTAATTTTGATTA
The DNA here is from genome assembly GCA_002786265.1 of Apostasia shenzhenica. Taxonomy (NCBI): domain Eukaryota; kingdom Viridiplantae; phylum Streptophyta; class Magnoliopsida; order Asparagales; family Orchidaceae; genus Apostasia; species Apostasia shenzhenica. The sequence continues at coordinate 959,887 of KZ451982.1, forward strand.
TATTTTTAATTATTAATTATTGTTATGCTAAAGCTTTATATTATATAACGTATTTAGTTTTTTCATGTTTTAAAACTTTGTTTTGATTTGATGATTTTTAACTAATCCTCTAGAAAATTTTAAGAAAAAATTTGATGTCATTTATTTTGACCTTTTTTATTTAATTTAAATTTTAACTAAAAATTAATTTTATTTTATATCTAACATAAATACAAATATTAAAACTAACTGAATTTTATATTTTACATATTTTTTTTATATTAAAATAAATTTTTTTATTAATTTAAAAAATAATAAAATCTTCTGGTTGATGCTTAGCTTGCATTATTTTTACAGCTCATCCAACAAAACTCAATTGTATTAATGCTAAGCTAAGTAAAGATGAAGCCAAATATAGAAACACTGTATAAGATGTAGACCTTGGCAATGAGCGGGCCGGACTTGGCATGTGATGAGCTTAATCGGGCTTTGACTAGGTTAAATTGGGTTCGGGTCGGGCTTAGCTCGACTTACGGGCCTACTTTAATTACCAAGCCCGCCCAATGTGCGGGTGGCTACACACGGGCTGTATTTGGTTTGAAATTTTTTTTTTGGACTAGAGAATTTTTTTTAGGTTTAATATCAAGAACTTTAGTTTTATATTAAAAAATATATAAAATATAAAATAAAGTTGATTTAATACTCATATTTGTGTTAGAAGTATAATAAAGTTGATTTTTGTAGTTAAATATTTTTTTAGGCCAAAAAATATTTTCAAACCAAACGAAGCCAAAGTGTCTAAAATTTATATTCAAACATAATTTAAGTCCCAGACATTCTAGCATATTATATATTACTATTTACGCATTTTCATAATTACATATTGATATAATTTTATTTAAATTGATAATTATAATAAATATATTTTTAATAATATCTATTATAATATAAACTTATCAAAAGGAGTATATATGACAACATCATCATTTTCAATATGAGCGGGCTAGGTTTAGTGCGGGCCGGGCTTAATCGGGCTTTGACTAAGTCAAATCGGGCTCAGGCCAGGCCAACCCGAATATCGGCGCAAAATAAATGATCAAATCCGTTTAAATTTATCGGGCTTTGGCTAGCCCATCTGGCCACCCCCAATGCCAGGATCTAATAAGATGCATCGAAAGATTTATTGTTGAAGTAATTCTATAAAAAGGATAATATATTTTTTTATTTTATAACAACAAAATATTTTGTATACTTTACACTATAAATTGTATCTCTGTATAATTTTTACAACATTCTTTTGAAGATGTGGTGTGATTGCATTTTTTTATTTTATTTTACCTTAAGTACCTTATAAAGGGTTTCACACATATTCATAAAATAAAAATAAAAAAATAGAATAAAATAAGAATAATACACTTATGATTATAAAAAAATTGATATAAGTGCTAAGAGAGTAAATTATACAATGAGAAATAAATCAGCATATGAGCGTAAGAATAATTTAATATGTAATATTAAAAATTATGATATTAATAATAATAAAATAACTAAATTTTACTGACATATATATATATTATTTATGTCTTAATTTTCTCTCTACATATTAAGGAAATATTGATGTTAATCATTGAGTGGACATCTCAGAGAATCTTTCGTGATAAACTTCCATAATATAAAAAAAAAAGCTTAAAAGTGTCATTTGGCAGGAGGAATTTTTAGGAAAATTTTAAGTGTTAGAAGATAGAAAAATAAAATTATTTTAAAATTATAATTTGTATTTAATGCGAAATAAAATTAATTATTTTACTAAAATTTATATATAAAGTGTTTCATTATTCTGTCTTTGATATGTTATCTCAACCCGCATTTTATTATTGCATACTATTATAAATTATTTTTTATTTATGTCTGTTAATTTCATGCTGACTGTGATGAAGTATTATCTGGAGATGTGCAGAAAGGAATTTGAACATCTTTCAATAATTTTTCGGCTTGCGGTTCCCAAAAAAAATTATAACTGATTATTTCTCATATTGATGTCTGTCAGATGATCTTATCAAATACCATAATTCAGCCATTATTGAGATAAAAAAAATAAAATTATTTTAAAATTATTATTTTGTATTTAATATGAAATAAAATTTAATTATTTTATTAAAATTTATATATATATTATATATATGTATATATAAAGTGTTAAATAAAATTAATTTTTTATATATATATATATATATATATATAAAGTGTTAAATAAAATTAATTTTTTATATTAAATTTTACAAATAATGTATTTTTAATATATATATATATATATATATTAAAATTTACTATCTATAGGAAGGGTGGAGTTTTTTTTTTTTTGAATTTTTGAAGTATATTAAAAATTAGTTAGATGACGTTAAGATCGATTAAGTGGATTTTTGAAAAAATTATTAGTTCTTAGGTCTCTAAATCCATTAATTTTTTTTGCCTCGTGGCCTCATTATCGTGAAATGGTATGTCTACTTGTGAAATGCATGTGTAGTTTAAGGCCATGTTTGATTCTTTTTTTTTTTCAACAAAAAAAATATTTTATTTTTTAAATTTAATAGGCGAAAATATTATCTTAATAATAAATAGTATGTAAAATATAAAATATTTTTAATTCTAATATTTATATTTATTTTGAATATAAAATAAAATTAATTTTTATAATTAAAATTTGTGTTGGGCAAAAGTATTGCCTCCAATCAAATGAGCCCTAAGAAATAAATAAAAAATGCATATATATAAAGAATATTTACTTATGTTATCCCTAAAATAAGTTTTATTACATATTTTACCTCTAAAATTATTTATTTACTTTTATTCCTCCTAATTTTGAATAATTATTTACAAACTAAATCTCTTTCTTCACATTATTTTTTTGTGACCTTAATTTTGGGAGTGAAACATTAATCATTTTAAATATTAGCTATTAATTTTGATTTAATAATTTTGGAGGCGAATATATAATAAAGTTTATTTGGGGATAAAAATAAATAGATAATTTTTATGTGAAAATTTTTAGCATAATTTAGGGGTGATATAAGTAAATTTTTTTATATATAAATAATATATATATATATACAATATAAATTATGCTAGAAATTTTCTTTTTTTGTTTTATTCGATCTCTGTAGAGGTCAATGCTAAGCAGGAAGAGGAGGCGGGAGGCGCCGCCTTCAATCCATCCTCGCAACCGCTACGCTGAGAAGCGGCTCGATTTCTCTCATCTTGCCTCGCTCTACCCATCCTTCAATCCCTACGTTTTCTCCTCTTCCTCCGGCCACTCCACCATCGACTGGACGGACTTCAATGCCACCCGCGAGCTTACCCGCATCCTCCTCCTCCACGACCATGGCGTTCATTGGTTTTCCTCTGCTTTTCTCTCACTTTACTCATCTATACCTTTCTATTTATGGTATTCTATTCTTTAGTGGAAGCAAACCGGCTATTCTCTGCTTAGCTTTGCATGAAGATGGGGTTTTGTATTTTCTTTTTGGAAATTAGGGTTTGTGGTAATGTGGGGTGTTGTATATTTTAACTTCTCAGGTGGATTCCAGATGAGCAGCTCTGCCCGACGGTGCCTAACAGATCCAACTATATCCACTGGATAGAAGACCTACTCTCTTCCGGGCTCATCCTTGCGAAGAACGATGGCTCCAAAGGCACAGTGAGAGGATTTGACATCGGAACTGGAGCCAATTGCATTTACCCGCTCCTCGGTGCGTCCTTGCTGGGTTGGAGTTTTGTTGGCTCGGGTAGGTTTCTTCTCCTTTGTCCATTGCTATAGCCTTCAGTCTTCAGGATCTGTGGTCAATGTCTACGGGGTGTTTGATGAAATGCCAAGTGATGTGAATATGTTCAATGGTGGTTTTAGATGTGACGAATGTGGCTCTGGAATGGGCTGCAAAGAATGTGGAGAGCAATCCACACCTCTGGGAGCTGATCGAGATTAGGAATGCTAATGATTCAAATAGATCTGAGCGAATTGTCATGGAGAAGACTGAGAACAGTGATCAAGAACTTGAGGGCTCCAGCACTCAACAATCCCCTATACTTGTTGGTGTTGTGAAAGGTGGTGAAAATTTTGACTTTTGTATGTGCAATCCTCCATTTTTTGAGAGCATTGAGGAAGCAGGCTTGAACCCTAAGACTTCATGTGGTGGGACACCTGAGGAGATGGTTTATCCCGGTGGAGAGCGAGCTTTTATCACTCGTATAATTGATGATAGTGTTCAGTTGAAGCATTCTTTTAGGTGAGGATGTTGGTTTTAAATCATCGCTATTGATTAATTGGGTTTTAACTTGTTGGTTCTTTGGGTTTTTTCATCTGGTTGTAGGTGGTTCACATCAATGGTCGGGAGGAAGGTAAATTTAAAGTTTTTGATATCTAAGCTTCGTGAGGTTGGTGTCTCTGTAGTGCAGACTACAGAATTTGTTCAAGGTCGCACGGCTCGATGGGGTCTTGCATGGAGTTTCATGCCTCCTAACAAGAGTTCTATTACATCTAATGCACCTAACAGAAGTCACCTGGGGTCCTTCACCGTTGAGGTTTGGCAATTATGCACAAACTTCATTGCTATCTGCTGCATTTTCGAAAAGAATATGAATCATTTATCCAATAATATGGGATTATTATATGGTGCTAACTTGTGTGTGTTATGCAAAAGGTTTGAAAGTTAACCAAAATGGTTTCTTATTACTTACTGTTTAGGTTGTAGCAATACATGTGGTTTTGATTCATCATTTGAATGTTGCTGTATGCATGAAACGTAAGCCCAAAAAACTTTGGTGAAGAAGTACCTCTTTCTACTAAGTATAAATATCATCCCTATTTCATTGGTAGGCAGACAACAAAAGTAAATGTAATTGATAAATATTTACCATTTGAGCTACATTCTGCTGATCATTAAGCTTATAAGAACTAACTCTCAACCAAAAAACTATGGTCTTCTTCTTGATCAGATGTACCCACCTCAGTACCTCCACTAATCTCCAATAGTAACAACATGTAGACATCATTACTGTATCATCCTGATATTGCTGTAGTAATATTCCTTATTTTGCCCTCGCTTCTAGGTCACCTCTTTGAAGTTACATTTTACTGCTTTAGGGACTGAAGCGTCAATATGGTGCATTTCAAATTTTAAAATCAGTGGAATCCTTCTTCAAGGATAATGGTGTTTCTTTCAAAAGTGACTCTTCATCCTTTTCTGTTGATGTAAGCTATGTGATTGCGAAGATTTAGACACAGAATGAACGGTCATATTGGCATATTGACCTTTTTAAACGTTGAAATGACTTCATAGGTTGCTTTATCAAATGATCAAATGAACACACTTCCTGTAAATGGGTTAAATGAGTCATCTATAAGTGCTGCAGATCAATCATCAAATGTTCTGACCAAACCTTGTGTATTTCGTGTTTTGGTATGTTCAACTAAATCATTTGATGCTTTGAGCTTTTCCTTCAATTGTAGCTTTGCTTGGATGGATAACCTTGCGCATTCCTCTTCTAGGTGTTTGAACAGATGCCAGGCACAGTTCTAGTGAGATGGTCACCCTTAGAAAAGGACAGCCAATTTATAGGTTTCTACTGCTCATCCTCTCTTTTGGTTTATCTGCATGATTGTTCATGCTTTGACAAATAGATTTTTTTAGTTTTCTTTTGTGATTTGTTGATATGATGGATATTTAATATCAGGCGTTGAAATATATGTGGTTAGTCTATTCTATCCATTTTCTTCCTTATGAATTCTATTATTGAGAAGAATTCTAGTCATTATTGTTCATATGTTATGATATGAATGTACCATATGAATCTGTTATGTATGGATGATGAGGTTTCACTTGTACGGAGTCAATTCTAATAGACTCACTGAATGTTCCCATTGGTGTGGTTTTTATTTTCCATTTCACTTGGAAAATGCAGTTGAGCGTTTGGGGTACTATAGGTGATCAAGGAGTAAGTAATTCAAATTTTAGATTAAGAGTTTACACCAAGACAATGTCATTCATCAAAATCATGACAAGTTCAACTCCACAATGACATAATAGAAACTAAGGTCCATCTAATGCCTAAGATGCATCAACTTCATGCTACACAGTAATTCTATATGCATCAATGCCTCTCTTTCAAATGCATAGATAACATACACATTACCATGTTTTAGGTAGTCAAGGTATACTAAATAGTTGTATGGGGAATTTGGTTCAGTGTTATTGCGATGTCATGTCATGTTATCTTGAGAAATTAATAGCCTCATTTGAAGACATAATTATATATCATTATGAAAAATTATAAATTTACTATTCTAAGATGACATCAAGATATTGCCTAAAATAGAGCGATATTTCGGTGTTACTTTACCTACAAACATGTCTTAACGGTGGTAGAAAAGCAGGTTAAGTTAGAATAGGAGGGATGAGGATTTGTTTTCGTAGCGAAGAAGCTGGATGTCGCGATTTTGATGGTAAAATACATTTAGGCCCAGATATATAATTACACCTTAATCCATGACATAATGATAATAAACTAAACAAACATTAATGGCTCGACAACATAGACGTTTAGGTGTAGAGGATTGCCTCACCTGCCATGAGCACCAAGAAAGTCAAAAGATTTTTTTTCAAGTAGCTTCAATTGTTCTTCCTCCATCTTACCAATTTATATGTAAAGAACCCTCGCTTGAATTATGTACATATTCTCTTGTAATTTCTAAATTTCTCTTCTAATCTGATGCCTGTCTTTTCTTCATAGGATTATTTCTGCATCTTTTCAATCAGTTGGAGGAATTCCTAAAGAAAGAATTCAACAGCAAGACGCATTTTGTATGCGGTAAATAAGCTTCGCTATTATTTTATGCTGATGGGAGCCAATCACATGAAAAGTGGTGGTATTTAATTGCTGTTTGCATAGGTAATTCTTTTTGTGCTTTGTTTTATTTATCTGAGGTGGAGATCAAATCAGTTGTTATATTAAAATAACAATAATGAGGAATTGTTAAGGGGATGGCACCTAATTAACCCTTGTAAATCTTTATATGGCAATTCGTAATACTAATATAATAACACCCTTCTACAAACAATTATTGTCAACTGGAAGGAAGCTGGAGCTCCAGTCTCATGGCAAGCATGAGTAACAACATGGTTGATTGGATTAGTGAAATTATAAACAGCAAGCATGGATTATCCCTAGAGTTTATATGCACAGTATTTTGAGGCAAACAAACATGAGGAGATTTTGATGTAACCACCAATCCGGCGAAATGCCTGCGCCCACCCACTCGCTCAACCGAGGTAGATTTCGATGCCGCTATTAATACAAAGTTAAAAACTATGGGTATCGGAGTGGCGGCTAGAGTTCACTTTGGGAAATTAGCGGCAGTTTTCACTATTAAAGAGGAATGAAGCTTTTAGATCCCTTATATGCTGAAAGTGTCGCGGCATGGGAGGCAATTAATTTTACAAAGGAATTGGGATTTCAAGACATATTCCTTGAAGGAGACTCGACTTTAGCGATGAAGGTGTTAAAAGAAGAAAGGGAGAGATTTGTCCATAATGATTGCTCGTTTTGATAACTTGAAAATGTAGCTCTGATCTCTCAACACCTATCAAATCCCATATACAAAACGTGAAAACAATGGTGTGGCTCATGGTCTGGCGAGAAATTTTTGTGTACACAATGTATGTTATGTCATTTGTTCGCACACAAATAAAATTAAGCCACGTGGCACGACGGGTTGTTACGTAGCACTGATTCTTTGCTACGTAGCACTGATTTTTTGCTACGTAAGACTACATAATATTGATGCCTTGTTATTTGGAGCTACATAGCACTACTTTTTTGATACGTAGTACTGACTTTTTCTACGTAGCACTGATTTTTTGCTACATAGGACTACATAATATTAACGTCTTGTTATCTATATAATACTACGTAGCTCTATGTAGTAAGAAGTCAGTACTACGTAGCTTCAGATAATAAGACTTCAATATTATGTAATCCCACGTAGCAAAAAATCAGTGCTACGTAGCAAAAGTCAGTACTACGTAGTAAGAAATTAGTGCTACGTAGCTTCAAATAATAAGACATCAATATTATGTAGTCTTACGTAGCAAAAAATAGTGCTACGTAGCCAAAAATCAGTGCTACGTAACAGCCCGTCGTGCCACGTGGCTTAATTTTATTTGTGTGCGGACGGATGACATGGCACACATTGTGCACACAAAAATTTCTCTGGTCTGGCATGATTTGCTCTGTTCATAGAGGACAACTTCTGATTTTCTCTGTGAAGTAATTATGAAAGATTGTACTAATTTGTTTTAATCAATTATGTTTATGAGAATGAATCGAATATCAGTATGTTTAAGCTCTTATTTATTTATGTTCAAGCAAGAACCAAACATAAATGAATTTTTTATCAAACTGTTTTAAACGGTACATCAAAATCTCATTTTATTTATAGCCTCAGCTAATAGGAAATAGCACCATCATTTAATACAATCTAGATGGTATTAAATCAGGCGCCTCCATAATTATATTTTATTAAGAAAAGGTCAACATTTAGATATTGACAGTGGTTTCAAAATTAAATCGGTAGGTCATGAATCTTACACCGTGGTGTATAATAAATCTATTTGAGCTTTGAATAATCTCATATGCAACGTGTTATGAAAGTGATATCGTGTTAAAGAGTTGAACTCTTACATAATTTTTCATGAAAGACAAATTAATAGCCAAACTTCCATTAATTAAGCACCCATTTTAATTCCTGAATTAACTACTCACCAAATTTCTATATATATATATATATATATATATATATAGACCAATCAATTTGTTATTTTATGTAAACAATTTTTGCTTTGCATATGTAAAAAATGCTTATACTGTGAAAAAAAAAATATAAAATTAAAATGACATTCAACAACGTTTTATATATATATATATAAGTTAAAAAATAATAATTTATCTAGAATGCCAACAACAGCAGTCAACAGCCGCCAGTTATTCCTCACAATTTTCCGAGTGCTGCAAAAAACAAACGCTTCACACGCTTTCCTCCCTGAGGTTTCTGCAATAAAACAACTCCGTTAGCAAGCGTGAACTGCATGAACCTCTCTCTCTCTCTCTCATAAAAAATCATCTCTTCCTCCCTGGGCAAGCCAAATAAACTCCACCATGACTACTCTCCGGCAAACTCGCGCATCCGGCAGCATCCCTTTCCTTTGGGAGTACCGGCCAGGAGTCTCCAAAGCAGCCGGCCAAGGAGCCGAGAGCAATAGCTCAGCAGACGGTCCGGCGGCCAAGAGCCCGAGGCTGCCTCGCCATAGTATCTACGTACCCTTTCCACCGTGCCCACCAGCCGTAACGGCTGTGCCAGCACCAGTGATTAGTTGCTCAAAAAAAGCGGTGAAGGCGGAAGATGACCCGTTTCTTGCGGCCTTCAAGGAGTGCACTAAAAGTACAAGCTCTAGGAAAGAAGTGAAGAAAAGGACTATCAAGAAGGAGAAGATGATGGGGATGAATGTTTTCTCCTGTAAGAAAGGCTGTGGGGATGATGGCATGGTTAGGGCTTCTCATATTCCGTTAGCTCATGGGAGGAAGAAGATGATGGAGAAGAGAGGAGAGAGATACAAGTTAAACGTCCATGGAAGCTTTGATTTGAATTATCTTTAAGTTTTATGAGAATTATCTGTGTGATGAGAGGTTACTGGATTAATAGAAGGCTGAAACTTCATGTATATATTCACAGCTACTCTCTCTCTAACAAAGAAACATGCCATTATAGTAAAGAACAGGCTCACGATACCCATCCTCCCAACTCTATAACCAAATAATAAGTTGATTGGCTTAAAAAAAAGGTTTACTAAAGTTGAACTTAAGAATACCATATCTACATAAAACATGAACACAGAAGAAATAGATGAGAGAAATCATCACACATAAATATGTAGAGCACACCATGCAAGGATCAATAGTATTGTTTAGTAAGCAACACAGACTTTCTTGGATGCATAAGTAGCAAGTCTTATATCAAAGAGAGCTGGGAAAAAAATTGAACCTCAATCATACGGGATCTGAATGTAGGCGGCATCGCAAGCAAACGGTACGTCGGCATACATGCCCGCAAGCGCACAACGGATGCACTCAAGCACAGTGAAGAGGTATGCAAAGGCGAAAGCAGTCCAAAAATGCATCCCTAACTTTCCCCAGTAGATTGCCAATGGCAACCAGCGGCTAATTGTGCCAACCACTTGTAGGGCAATCTCCAACAGCATTCCCATAACTACGTGGAAGCGGAAGAAATGGGGCCACTCCTTCCTCCTCACAATACCAAGGTAGGCCACAAAAAAGTAAGCCATTAGAAACCAACTAGGGAGCATGCCGATGAACTGCAAGAAAGGGTAAGTCAGGAACTCAAAATCCTCCAAGAAAGGATGAAGATGGTATGCAGTTTCAGCATACATCCATGTCTCATGGAGGGGCATGAGGTAGGGGATGCAAGCTAGTGTCCTCCACCACCATCTTGGCTTCTTCGTCATTGGAGGATAGCGGTAGGTTGAAGGGACATCCTTGGATGCCCTTGGAATCATCTGTCTGCCGCGAAGAGTTTTGTAGCCCTTGTGTTGGAGTAGAGAAGGTAGTATTTTTGCGAAGCTGCCATAGGTTCCACTTAAAAGAAGGGTTGGCAAATTTGAGGGAGTTCTAAAATAAGCTCCTGCAATTGCAAGTCGATAACAGTAGCATTACGTAAGGAATAGCAAAAACACTATCCAATCCAAGCAATACGCAGGAAACCCAGGAAAAGAAGTCTAAAACTTACAAATGATGCAAAACATGGCCAATTTCACCAGATAATTTGATAATTTTTGTTTGAGTCTAGTTTATTTCATCATGCACATAGTTTTATATTTTTTATGTGTATTGGTGGGAATGCCCAGTTGGCTATGTAAATATTTTGGTTAGTTTGGTCATGTTTGGAACTCATTTGGGTTTAATTTGGATGGTTTGGAAGAGATGTGAGCTGATTTGTAATGATTCCAAAATAAGGGGATCAAATCACAAATATTTTCTCATTGTGATGTGTACAGCTTCTTCTCCTCTATAAATCGACTCCACGTGAGTGAAAAAAATGACGGTAATGTTTCCATGAAGTTTTCCCCAAGAAATAAAGAGGAGTGAATAAGTGTTCATTGTTTGGTGTTTCCAACAAAGCGACTAGTGAGTGCTTTGGATTCAACCCAAGACCTACGTTGAGACTGCCAACAACTACTTGCATGTCTAATGAGGTAGTAATTTATCTGCTTTCATGATTGTAGAAATAGTAATTATCATTAACTAAAATCCTTTTCTAATTGTTTTGTAACTTGTAAGTCAAGCCTATGTCTTGATAATTAATACTTATGAAAAATTTCATGTTTCTTTGGAATTTTCTTTATATCTATGTTGAGATTGAAGCACATGATCTTATCTAAACTAGTCTGCATGTGTTAGATTTATTCCATATAAATATGTGATAAAATCTAATTTTCTTGCTGAAATTTTTAAGTTTTGTATCTCTTATAATTAATTTCAAATTTTCATGATTCTCACATGGATTAACAAACTAAGAGCATAATGAAAGAACTAGAGTTTAATTCAAGGAAACAAATTAAGACTAATAAAAAATGAGGGACCAGATCATAATTATGTGCTAGGAAACAAATGTTTTAGCACCACATGAGAAAAGCTTTTTGGACTAGATCATAATTATGCGAAAGTACTAAATTATAATTTAAGAGGATCAAAGATAAAAATTAAGATATTTTCCAAAAAAAGATAAAATAAAATAAAATAAAATAAATTGAGAAACTAAATTGTAATTTTTAACCATTAGGACATAAAATTCAGACTAATAAAAATTTAACGGATTAAATTATAATTTATTTGTAGCTATTAGAACCTAAAATCAAGTCTAATAAAAATTGCGGGACCATATCATAATTGTGCGCTAGGAGATTATTTTTACACCACACACGACAAAATTTTGGATCAAATCATAATTGTGTGCGAATACTAAATTATAATTTATAAGGATCTAAGATAAAAACTAAGAGAAATTAAGGAATTAAATTATAATTTTTTAACTATTAGAACCTAAAACCAAGACAAATAAAAATTGAGGGAATTAAATTATAATTTATCTGTAGCTATTAAGATCTAAAATTAGGAAAAAAGGAGTAGAGGATTGAATGATAATTTTTTCTTTTTTAGCAAGAGAACAGACAATTTTTAGCATGAATTCACACACACACACACATATATATATATATATATATATATATATATATATAATGTCAAAATGATCTATATTATATATGCAATTTCAAATCAACTCAAATTATATTTCGAGTGAGTTAAATCAATTGGAAATCAACTTCAAGCAAAAGGCTTTAGCTTACGATTCGATTCAAAGATTTTGAATTGGTTTCAAGTTAATTCAGAAACTGAGTTCCAAGTTTCAGATATTTGAAAAGTAGACCTAAAAGAACATTCTAGTTCCCAGTTTTTCTTCTACAAATAAATTCATTGCCCTGCTACAGAATATGCAAAATATTCTTACTTTTAAGGGAGTATTATGCAATTTTTTACAAGTTAGAGAGGATTATTATTTCTGTCGATTCATGAATCTGTTGTATTCATCCTAAACTATCGGTCCACTCGATTACTCAGCCAAGCAGTTGATTCACTTTTCCCGTTTTAGCCCTAATTGACAGGTAGACTCTTCTGTCAAACTCACTGAATACTCGCACAACTGCCCACACCGTACTTATTCCATTGCAGCCAAGCGCATAAAGCTCACCATGTCAAGGCTCTCTCGGTCAAAACCACCACCCACCTAACCAAATTCATCCGATTCTATGAGAACTGCAGCAAATTCCATTGACCCACCCACTTCATGTGCTAGGTATTGATTGTGCTTGTGTGAAGCTGTCTCCTCTAAAAATTCTCCCCAGGTCAGTGAAAAAAGATGATGTTTTGATGAAGTTTTCCATAGAAATGAAGTGACGAGTGAAGATGAGATCACTGTTCAGTGTTTCCAGCACAACAGGTGCTTTGGATTCAATCTAGCGACTACGACGAGGTTGTCAGTTACTGCTTGGATGTCTACTATCTTATAATGGATAGAGCTTCTTTGGCATCTTTTCCTTAAGTTATCATGTCTTTCTTACTTTGTTTTCATTATTTTGTTCTATAAACGTACTTTCTAGCTGGTTATTTATATGCTTGCATGACTGTATAAAAAACAAGCATTGACATTTAAAATTCTTATCGTGTTTTCTAACTTCTAAGTCAACCATATGTCTGCAAGATGAATACTTGTGAAACTTTCATGTTCGTTTGGAATTTTCATTTATATCTATATAGAGATTGAGGCTCATGGTCTCAATTTAAACTAGTATGCATGTTTTAAATTTGTTCCACTTAAATATGTGATTAGATTTAATTTTCTTGCTGGAATGTTTGAGTTCCATGACCTTCTAGGATTAATTTCAAAGTTTCAAGTTTATCATGTTGATTAGGCATAGTGAAATAACTATTTGATTTACTCAAAACTTGAGTGTTGCATAATTATTTTAGTCAATGCATGAGTTGCTGCACACTTTTTTCTAATGTCTTTGTGTTTAATTATTAAAAAGAGTAAGCGCTTTAGATATTTTAAATCAATTATACAAAATAACAGTGAAGTAAATAGTGATATCATTAGCAGGATCCAAACAGAAAAATAAAGTGAAAATTGCATCTGGTGTGTTGCGTAATTAAAAAATTTTCATTCAAATTTAAAGATAAATTTTATATAACATTAATAAGACCAGTAATGTATATGATGTTGAATGTTGACCTATAAAGAAAAAATATAAAAATAAAATAAATATTGCAAAAATGAGGATGAAAAAGTAGATGAGGGGTATACACAAAAAGATAATCAGAAATGAGTATATTCGCGAGAAAATTGGAATAACATCAGCTGAGAATAAACTAAAAGAGAGTCGGCTTAGATGGTTTAGACATATAAATCGTAGGCAGATTGAAACTCTAGTAAAGAAAATTGGGCTCATGTAAAATGAAGAAGAGGAAGAACAAACAAGACATGACAAAAAATTATAAGAATAATCTTACACATTTAAGGTTATATGATGATTTGTTAATTAATAGAGTGCTATAGAAACAAAGGATTCATATGACTGATCCCACTTAGTGTGATAAAGATTTGGTGGTTTTCATGTTTAGTTGCATTCAAAAGATAACTGAATTATAAGTCTGTCCAAATCTAAAATCAGTCCGAAACCATGAGAAATTTGAAGCAGAATCCATTTTTGTTTTTCTGTTCTCTGCTTTCTATTTCTATTCCCAGTGCTCTATTTCCAGTTCTGTGTCATCTGTTTGAGAAACCTGAATTGTTTTTCTAGTTATAAACAATGAACATGAAATTGATATCTGTCAACGAAAAAACCCATAGGTTTCGATCATCTACGTGCAACCTGGCCCACGACCCTCTCATTTTGGTAGCTTGTGCTCCCTCGCTACATCAGAAAACCATAAAACAATATTGGATTTGATAAATCATAATTAGGGCTAGGAAATTATTTTAGAAACTCAAGCTCACTTCAGAAATGCATGAATTCTAAATTATAGTCATTTTTTTGCAAGTGAACTCACTCAAAATCAACTTGCCGCATTCTCAAAACAGTGGTCCAGAAGCCAACCCTATTCAAAACGCATTCTCATCACTTTATCTAATGCTTAAAAACGTACAATGTTATCAGCTTATTGAATCCAATAAGGAGATTCTGTGTTAACATAATGGTTATCCATCCCCAAATTAACATAACCCTAAACACGTGTTTATCCATACTATATCTCCTGACAAAGATGATAACGAAGAGTGAAAAGTTAAGGTAATCCAGACCTAGAGAATAGCACATACCTTCAGGAAGAAAACCTTGATAGTTTTGAGAAGTTCTGCACCAACATTTTACATTAGAATATACCTTTGGAGTAGAATTGAGTGGAATGTTTGACGAGGAAGAAGCACATAATGCCTCAAAAGGCCTGGGTTTCATTGCCATCAGCCCTGACATAGCCATCCATCCATTGAGATTCATGTCCCGATCACCTAAAGGAAAGGATGGGAGTGTAGATTAAAGCAAAGAAAACAAGCTAAAGTACTTCATTTTAAAGGTAGAAAATATGATATTTGCTTCATCTAACAGTTTCATTCATATACATATATATAGGGAAAAACTGAAAAATGTAGGAAAAGAAGCCGAAACAATGCAGGAATAGTAGAAATAATAGAAACAAAGGAATCTTTAAGAAACTTATAAAATATACTGCCTGAAAAAATGGATGAGAATGTAGAATAAGGCCCAAAAAGAAACTAAAATACTTTGAAGGAAGTAAATATGGAATTTGCATCATCTAAGTAAGAGTTTCAAACATATATATAGGAAATAACTGAAATATGTAGGGAAAAAAGCTGACAGAATGCAGAAATAGCAATCACCGATATCTTGATGTCATTTTAAAGTGGCAATCTTATAATTTTTCATAATATTATCTCAACATGTCGTCAAGTCAAACAATCAATTTCTCCAAAAAACGTGAAATGGCATCACAATAACATTGAACCAAACCACCCTTAATAAAATATAGGAATGCATTGGTACCAAGACATAATTTGTAAACAATCAAAAAAATCATAAATAAAATAACAGAGATGTGGGATGAAAGGAGATGTGAATATAACCAAATTAGATCAGCACAGCACATCCATATACAGATCATCACTAACAGGTTTAGCAAATACTGCAGATAATCCCAAAAAATCAGGAATTAGGAATCCCACGAGCAAACCTAATTAAGATTTTAAACAAGGCAGATCAGAGGTCACTAATAAACTACCAACTCAGGCTAGGGGGAGGTCGAATTCAATAAAACAGAGTGGAGCCATAGAAAGTAAAGATAACCCTAACAAAAATCTCAAAACAAGCAGTTAGCAACAAAATCTAATGTCATAGGTTCCAGCTTATCCAACTACCTAAAACAGAAGAGCAGCAATCCCATAGAACTCATGATTTTACCGGCAAATAAAATGATTCCTTTAGGAATATACTTAGTAGCGAAGAACTTATGACCATCGAGTAAGGTGCAGGTTATGAGAGATGAAATGGTTGACAAAAACCAAGCTTAAAGAAGCCTTCAGTGGCGATAGCATGCTGTAGAAGGAGCAAACAACACTGAAGATGTTGGTGGCTTCAAAGCAAAAAACTGAAAGATCTAAATTTAATCCCTTGCAGAAAAAGGTCTATGGTATCAGCACAAAATATTCAAGCCTGTGTACAGTTGATGCAATCATGACAGAGACAGAAGTCTAAGAGGGCAGAGCAAGAAATATCAGTTAAGCATCCTTTGATCTAAATTAATTAATTTCACTGTTTTGGGTAAACACAGGCAAGAATAACAAACACAACAAGAGATTCATATTGAATAAACTTAAAGATTAAATCCTAGAAGAAACTTTCATGCAAAGAATCATGAGAATCGTGGGGCCACTAAAGTGATTCACATGAACAAAAGAGGATTTGTGCTTAGGTGTGTGTAGTAAAGGACTGGTTTAAGTCTGATCCAGATCCTGTTCAAATTTTAAATTAAATTTCAGAATAGTTAGATGAGGGTTTCTAATATTTAATGCACTTAGTCGTGCACTACCTCATATAATCAAAATGACCTAACCCTTATAAACATGGAATTTATGATAATGCAATATAATTCTGTGCTTGAGGAGATCAAGTAAGCTCGTATTGAATATAGAAATTTGCACATTCACACAAAATTTGATAGAATTTTTAGCCATGTCCATATAAATTAAGCTTCACGCAAATTAGATAAGTAATTTACCAAGAATCCATGGAGAATCAGCTAGCATGCATCAAACTTGGAATGCCTTAAACATGAGAAGCTATTCTAGCAAACTTTCTACGTAACTTGGAATATGATTATATGAATAAGAAACCAGCTACGTAATAAGTTTAATTTAGACTATATGTCTGGTTCAACATGGAAGCTAGAGAGACAACTTGGCATATGAATAGGACAGCATTCAAACATGTGATTCTCAGTAAATATGATAATTAAGATCAGATTTATGCTCAGGATTAAACATGAAAGCCGACAAAAGTTCATTCCAGACAAGTATAAATCAACAGGACAAGTTCAGAACTGCAGGAATTAAACAAAGTTCCACAAGACAAGTACAAATCAACAAAAAAGGAAATTCAGAGCGATAGAGAGGATTAAAGCCCTATAGGAAACTCAAGCCTTCTCAGGCGGTCGCAGCTCTCTGCCGTTCCGGTCTGATTCGACACCCATTGTACAGAATCAACTCAAGCAAAGTAGAAACTTTCTCCTCCCAACTAAGACTATTGAAACCCAAGCATCCCTCCAAAAAAACCCTATCTGCAGTCACCTGGAACTGTTAAACAGCAGAGGGGAAGAGCTCTCCGCGTCTCCACGGAAAAAGCTAGGTGGCGGTGGTTCCTTAAGTGCCGGCACGCATGCGTCGGCCTGTCCGGAGAGTGTGGGAGGACGTGGCCAGCCGTTGGCGTCGCCGTGCGTGATTGCCGTGGCTCGACGAAGTAGAGGGAACCGGCGATTAGGGCTCGAGAACTGATCGGTCATAGCTAGCTGAACCGCAGGCGTAATTATGCCTTAGCCCCCTTATTTTTCATAAATTACAAAGCAGTCCAACGTTAGAAAATTGCTCGACTTTAGTACTTACCAGAAAATCACTTATTTCATTACTACTCCAACCCAAACACGTTTAATTATGAAATTTACCATTATTAGGCTCACAATTTTATCTTAAAAGATATATCTCCTATTTAGGCTCATGTTATATACTTATATATTTCAGGATTTTTCATTAATTTTTAATGTGTTATGATTCATTTTTGTACTTCTTTCACTGTTTATTATTTAACTTAGAAATCTACTCAAAGCTGTATTTTGTTCTAATAATTTCTTTTTTATGGGATATCACTCAATAATTATTCTCCACTCTCTATATTTATGTGTTATTACAGTAAGAGAGGACTCTGGGTATTTTTAAAATAATTTTATAGATTAGATGAAGCAATTTTTTTAAAAATATTTTAATTATTAGAGAATTTGGGTTGGCACAATTAAAGTTTAGTTAGTTTAAAGTTAAAATAATTCAGCTCAAATTTAAATTGAATTGTGATGAGTTGAGTTTAAGCTATGTCCCGAAATAAGATTGTTATCGCCCATAGACTTAAATGAATTAATCAAACTAATTTTTCTTAAAAAATACTTATGACATAGAGTTGTATGTAAATTAGTAACTACTTTAATATGTTTTATAAAAAAAAAACTACTTTAATATGATTACTTAATTGATTTTTGAAATTCAAGCAAAATTAGTACCAAGGTCTTCTGGCATGCTGTAAAAAATATATTGATCTTTGAGAAGAGTTCGAGAAACTCAAGCACTGCTATGCGCATCTAACACTGAGCAACGTCATCGAGCAAATTCTTTTACCTATAAATTCTAAGGTCTCATTTGGTTCGAGCTTTTTTTAACAAAAAAATATATATATTATTTTCTAGATCTAATAAGAGAAAAGTTTACTTTACTATTAGAAAATGTGTAAGATATGAAATAAAACTAATTATAATATTTATATTTGTATTGGACGTGAAATAAAATTGATTTTTATAGTTGAAAATTGTGTTGAGCCAAATAGGAAGCAACGAATATTCCATAAATAAATATTAGCTTTTCAATCGCGAAAACTTAGGTGGTACACATTGAAGCCGCACAGACTGATTTTTTTAAAAAGTTGGGACCAATCTATAACTCCCTTCTAACCTCGAAATCCCAGATGCAATTTACCACAAAAAAATACATACAAACAAACAAACAGCAAATATAGAAAAAATAATAATAAAAAAGAAATTAATCTTTGGTGTAATTTTTGTCATTAGGAGGACAAACATAATGAGAGCCAATAGGAAGTAGGGATTCATGTCATGATATCTGGCCCTGTTTTGTAATGGACTAAAAATCATGGTTAAAATTACTCATGGCCAAAATCTTAAATTTATTTTAAAAAAAATTTAAAAATTATTTTATATCTCATCTCACACAAATTCCAACATTAAACAATCACTTTATTCCACATCCAACACAATTCTCAATAAATCAATCAACTTTATTTCATATCATATATAATTTTTAATATAATCAACTTACTTTATTTCACATCATATATATTTTTCAAAAATCACTAAAAATTCCAACAAAATTTTCTCTTTTTTCTTATTACCAAACAGAGCAGAGTGGGGATCCTGCTGGGTTAGTAGGCCACCAACTAAACTATGGTGTAATTGAGGCTTCTTATTTTCATTTTTTTGTCTCCTTCCATTTGCCTCCCTTTTTATTGCTACCAATTCTCCATTAACTCTATTTAAATAAAAACAAATTTCTCCATTAACTATGATTCTTTCAACTAATGGAGATATCACCTTTCAAGTACCTATTGTTTGATGTGATTGACAATTTTTCAACACTTTTAATAGAAAAACTAAACTCGAATTACAATACGAAATACTAATTTAGGATTTGATCAAAATTAGGAAAACACTGCAGTGATGTCCATATGAATAAATCGAAATTACCAGGATAGGGAACAGCTCCTAACAAGACTTCTAGGTGAAGGAGTATCGAAATAAATTATCCTACATAGGAAAGAGGGGAGATTCTGAACTTTATATAAGTATATAATATGATCTCATATAGAAAAAATATATTTTGAGATAAAATTATGAGGTTAATGATAAGAAATTTTGTAGTTAGGGGGCGTTTGGTTCGTTGTTATCTTAGTGTTATGTAATCTAAATGTCATGACATCTAGATATCATCTTTTAACTAATAATTTTATAATCTAATAGAAGATTATTTGTAGATGTCATTAAACCAAACAATTGTCTTCTCTAGATAACATAACATAACATCAAGATGACATTGAACCAAACGCTCCTTAAACTTATTTGGGCTGTAGTAGTATTAAGTTAGGTAACCTTCTAGGAAGTGTTCAAATAATGTAGTTTTCAGAAGCCAAAGCGGATAATATATATCTATACATTAAAATCATGGGATGTTATATTATAATATCAGAGTCAACCTCTCATAATACAATGTGGTTCAAGTACTAATCAAGTGGGAGTTAGCGGGCTTATGACACTTGGGACTAAAGAGGGCAAGGAGTGATCACCGGGGTGATGTTCATATGAGTAAATTAAAATTATCTGAACAAAGAGCGACTCCTGACAAGGCCTCTAGATGGAGAGACATATGAATAAATTATCTCATATTAGAAAAGGGAGAAATTCTAACCTATATTAGTATATAACATGATCCTAAATGATAGAAACACATTTTGAAGTAAAACCGTGATGCTAATGATAGAAAATTTCGTAGTTAAATGTGCTTGAGCTGAAAGAGTATTGGAATGAATAATCTCATAAGAAGTATTCAAATTATGCAGTTCACAAAAATCCAAGCAGACATATCTCTACATTGAAATTACATAATGTTATAGGTGAGGTCATCATAAGTTATAATATTAACATATGCCTCTATTTGTTTGGTAGTTCAAAATTAACCTGGTTTAATTTTAAACAGACATATCACATTACACATAAAATTTAAAATTAAAAATTAACTTTATTTCACATAATATACATATTTCTAAAATAATAACTAATTTATATCGCATCTCCCACTTATCCCAATATAATAACTAACTTTATATATCATTTCTCACATATTTTAATATAATAATTACTTTTATTCATATCGTTTATAATTTTTAATAAAAAAATATTTAATTCTCTGTGATAATTTAATTAAAAAATTACAAATTTCATATTATATTTTTTTATCTTTTATTGCACCGCTGCTTTTACTACACTTCTTTAATAAAAAGAAAATTTCTTGTTAAAGTGCCTAAAAAATATTATTAATTTTTGAGACTTTTATTATAATATATATATTAATTAACAAAAATTACTATTTTTGTAATTTTTTTGATCTTATAAAAGGTTAAAAAAAATTTGTCGGAAATAGTTTAATTAATCGCCTGATTTGAGGTCTTAGTAAAGCCGGGTTGTTTGCAATACTGCACAATTAAAACTAAAATTTGCACATTTACCCAACTAAACCATCAAATTTATTCCAATGATTATAGCAATTGTTGGAAAAGTATTGGTAATGGTGTTAATATGGATAGAAGATAAAAAATCGATCAAAAATTGAATCGATTTTAGTTCGAATCAAAACTGAGTCGATCTAAACGATAACGAGCCAAAAGTTCTGCTCGGTAATGATTTCGAGCTGATTTTGAGACGGGGTAGACTCGGCTCGATTTAGCTCAAAATCGGCTCAAATAAAATACATTTAATTTATATTATAATACATATATATAATATATATATATTATAAACCGAGTCAATCTCGAGCTAGATCGAGTCGAGCTTCTCCGGCTTGAGATCGACTCAAAAAAAAAAGAGATTCGATTCATTTTAAATTGAAATCGGCTCGAAGTTGATTGGATTCAACTTCGAGCCAATTTTAAGTCGATCGAAATGTGATTGATTGAATTTCGAGCCGGTATTGACTCGGCTTGAAATCGGATCAATAACCGCCGTATAGGTCACAGTTATTAGAAACACTTAAAAAAACTCTTTTTATGCCTTTCTAATTGTATTTTATTATTGAGTAAATAATGGATAATTAATATAATTTTATTGTTTTGTCTAATTTGCCATTTTTCTTGTTTCCATTTTAAATCTCCAATTTATTTTGTATGGCCGGGTTACATTTTTTTATGGATAGTAGGGCCAAATTTGATTATTTTTTTTCGAAGGAGAAACAAAATCTACGGAAAATGACAATTTTGTTTAATTAAAATCAGACAAGATTTGTGTTATTATATATTATCTAGAAGATTTAAATTAAGCATTTGCAATTTTTAAATCCTCTCAAAAATAAAATAAAATATCTCACGTAGATCATCCAGCCCTTCCACCTCTCTCATGTCAAAGGATTGCTCCTTTTATCTGTGATCGAAAAGATCGGGAGTGATCATCGAATAATTTAGAAAAAAAAATCACACATAATATATATATATATATATATAATTAATGAAAGATAATTTTTAATTGATGTTGTTTGTAAATGTAAAGTACTACTTAATTATTCTAATTAAAAAACACTAGTACAGAATAATTTTTTACGACGATTAAAAAAGATCTTAAAATATGCAAAGCAACTGCCGTATATTCAAAAGACATAGTAGCTGATAGGCTTTTTACGAGGATTCAAAACCGTGATAATAATTTTACAAGACAATTGAATATGTTCAACTGCCTTCTATAACATTAATAGATGGTGGTTCTCTACAGAAAACTATCGTCTATA
This sequence comes from Apostasia shenzhenica, assembly GCA_002786265.1. Classification (NCBI taxonomy): domain Eukaryota; kingdom Viridiplantae; phylum Streptophyta; class Magnoliopsida; order Asparagales; family Orchidaceae; genus Apostasia; species Apostasia shenzhenica. The sequence continues at coordinate 982,439 of KZ451982.1, forward strand.
GTGCCTAAATATACGACAATTCTCTGCAAAGAACTGTCATCTAATATTTTTTTATTAACAAATAGATTTTATATATTCAAAAAATTTTACTGTAACAAAAATACATTTACAATAATATATATATATATATATATATATGCGGTATCTCGCATATAACAAAATTATAATTTAATAGCAACAAAAATACACACAACAATATGCATACAAAAGCTCACATATAACAAAATCACAATTTAATATTATATCATTAATTCATCCAATCTAGCTATATAGTATTTAAAATTAAATTATATGAAGTTATACATAAAAACTCATTATGAATACAAGTAAATTAAAAAAAAATTATAAACCATCTGACTCTAAAAGGGTGAATTACATGAAGCCATTCTTCGAGCTCTGTTTCTACAAAAAATAATTATTACAAATATAAAATAATTAAATAAGATTTACCTACTCTCATATAAGTTATAAGGTCGCAAAATTAAACAAAAAGTATTTCTCTTTTACATAATTTAAAATTAATAAAATAAGTTTATAAATAAAATTATACTTTTGTCATTGTTAACAGCTTTCATTTGTCCTATATATATGCTATCAATGTCTCACAAATATCATTGGCGTATATACATAAATATATAATATCCAAATTTAACATCATCGACTTGTCTTGGAAACTAATTAGATATAAAATTGAGTATATTATAATGTATTTATCAAAATATACTCTAAATTGAAAAATATAAGTACAATACCTGGGTCCAATGTAACCCAGTATAATATCTTGGTATAAAGCCCAATAGAATATCTGCTTAAAGCCATACAAAATATGCAGAATATAGCTCACAGAATATAATTGATATTATTTTATATATTAGCTATTTTAATTTAATAATCACAATCCCCTAGGTTCAGTGAAAATTATTTATCTAAACGAGAGGTGGTAAATGTTTGCTGGTGAATAACGTGTTCCCTGATTAAGTTTAATATGAATAATCACTATTGAGTTTAAAAGTTGAAAATATTGACTTAAGTTACTTAGGGGGCGTTTAGTTCATTGTTATCTTAGTGTTATATTATGTAATTTAGATGTCATAATATGTAGATGTCATCTTTTAACTAATAATTTTATACATGCTTAGCCAAGTGAAGATATTAGAAAGTTAATGAATTTAAATATTTTTAAAGCTAATTTTGGACCTAATTAAAACACTGAATTATTCGATGAATTAAATTAATAATCTTCTAAGATAATTATAATATTAAATTAGTACTTACTCAGAACTTATTTGATGTACCTATCAAATCATATGTAGTCAAGTAAAACATATGTGAAGCCCTTTGTTCATCATTTTTAAAGAAATACGATTGATCATTTGATGTGAACTACCATATATAAGTATTAATAATCACTCTTCTAAATGTTATATAGATATACACACATAAAAGCTCTTTTAGTCGAATTTTATTGCATATCATATATTTCACGAGGATAAAAGCATCTCTCCCACATACTTATACGTCTTGTACAAGACTATTAACATTTTTCTCATATAGATAAGTAATAGAAATATCTTCTCGAACTAATATATATGAAGTTTCAACCATATCGGTTTCACCTGTAATTGGGTCAGAAAGGTTAAAAGTTGCATAGAAAATACTCAAAATAAATTTATTATATAATTAATCTACGAAATAAATGGAATTTAAAGTATAATTTTAAAGCTTAAGCCCCATTTATTTTCAAGTTAAAAATTAACTTCGTTTAATTTTAACCTGACATATCATATCACACATAAAATTTAATATTAAAAATTAACTTAATTTCGTATATATCCTACACACATTACTAAAATAATAACTAACTTATATCACATCGCTCATATATCCAACATAATAACTAACTTTATTTCACATTATTCACAACTTTCAATAAAAAAATATTTCTATCTACTTTTAATATTAACCTTATTAAATTTAACCTTATAAATAAACAGACCTAGGTTTATTTGGTTTGAGGATAAATTTGGGTAAGAAAAAAGAAAATATTTTATTTTATAGAGTTGATGGGAAAGAAATTTATTTTAATATTGGAAGGTGTGTAAGATGTGAAATAAAGTTGATTTTTAAGATTCAAATTTGTGTTAGATGTGAAATAAAATTGTTAAAATTTGTGATAAATTTAAAATATAAATAAAATATTAATGTGCCTTTTTTTGGATGGTTACCAAACAAGAAGATATAATATTTTGAACTATAAGTTATGATTTTAGAGTTTAAAATTAATTTGCAATTTAGTATGATTTTATCAAAAAATATTATAGAAGTTCAGTATGATATATATAATATTTTATCTTTAATAATACATAAAATATGTAATTTTTTTTATAATTAAAATATTTTAGATCAAAATATATGTATATATATTTAGAAAATATTTTTGATGATTATCTTTACAAAATATGAATGCATGCGTTCGGTAGACAATACAATAATTGACGTCCAAAAAAGAGGCTCGTAAAAGGCATGCATGCGCACGTGCACGCTCATTTGCATTATGATTAGTTTCATTAATTAATAAATAAGATGTGTTTATTTATTTAACAGTGAAACTCCATTATCGTTAATTAATTACTTAATTAATGAGATTATGATTTATGGAGATCTATTATTCAAATTAAAGAAAAATACTGAGAGAAGCAAAGTGACGAAAGTGAAGACAAAAGACCAACACGTGGCATCGTTAGAATTTAATGACGTTCACACGCGTGATTAGGAGGTAATAAATTTAATCGTTAAAGCGTTAAATAAAAGCATTGCGATTAGGTCGAGGGAGTGTATAAAAAAAGGGTAAATAGCATCTAGGTCCCTCTAGTTTGGTCGTATGTGCAAATAGGTCCCTTGAAAATTTAAATGTAGCAAACTAGTTCTCTAATTTGATGAAATGTGCATATAGGTCCTTGGGCGATAACAGACGTTAGAAAACACTTTCTCTCTCCTCCCCTCATCTCTCTCTCTCTCTCTCTTCCTGGTGGGCAGCGCACGGGCGACGCCGACGGGTCTGGCGATCGAGGCCGAGGGTAGTGAGGGCGGAATGGAGGGATTCCATGGCGGGGAGAGGGAAGTGTCGTTGCCGGTGAGGATCTCGTTGCCAACGATTATGGCGGCGATCCTGGTTCCAGGAAGGTAGGCCTGGACATTGGCGCGGGTCCAGACTAGGGCTCTGTCAGGATCGCGGACCTTGTCGACGCAATAGTCGGGGACGCCGATGATGAGCTCGACGCCGGTATTGGCGAAGGCGCGCAGGACAGAGGGATCGGCATCGTAGAGCTTGACGCAACCAACACCGATGGAGTGGAGGAGGGGCGCAACCTTGTTTGGAGACGGGAGGTTGTTGCCGAGCAGGCCATAGTTGACGCCGACAAGGGAGGCGGAGATGGCGCCGGCTAGGAGGAAGTGCCGGAGAAGGAGAAAAAGCGAAAGTAGGCCCTCTCTCTCTCCTCACGATCCCGCGCACGCGCGACGCCGGCGCAACCCGCTGGAGGTCGCGCGGTGTCGCCCATGCGCTATGATCGGGAGGAGAGAGAGATGCAGGGAGGAGAGAGAGGGAGGAGAGAGAAAGTATTTTCTAACGTCTGTTATAGCCCAAGGACCTATATGCACATTTCATCAAACTAGAGGACCAGTTTGCTACATTTAAATATTCGAGGGGCCTATTTGCACATACGACCAAACTAGAGGGACTCAAATGCTATTTACCCTAATATGTATATTACTGATTTGGTTAATGATCATTCTGTCTCGCTTCAACTCGAAATCATCTGGAGAAATCAAACTTTGTTCTGTGATTTTACCAAATCTAGGAATGAATTGAATCCAGCTAGCTAACGTAAACTCAGATCTGACAGGTTTTAATATGGAACAGATTGATGATTGCAGTTTAAAACCAATAAAATACAATAGAATAGAATCAAACCAAAACTTATATAGTGCTGCCAACTTTTGACTCCAACATACTACACAAAATCATGAAGTGATTGATGCACTGATATTTCAGAAAGAAAAATCTTTCAGGTGTCGCATTTTATTAGATATTCTTCTCCTCTTACATGGCCAACGCAATTTTCCATGAACAGGAATGCTTTAGCAAAATATGACATCTCCTTAAGCAATTGAGATGGAGACAAATATTAGCAAATCATAAAAATCTATAATAGATATAAAATATTTATTCTTTTCTCTTTGGAGGCATTTGGTTTAAAGTTATCTTGATGTTTTTTTTATGTCGTCTAGAAAAATAAATAGTTTGGTTTGATGATATTTGTAGGTAATATTTTAAAAAATAATTAAATTAGCACTTAAAAGATAATATGTAAATGTCATGATATTTAGATAACATGATATAACATTAAGATTAACAATAAACCAAATGCCCACTTAATAAAAACCTCATTCTGGTCACTCTAAAGTCTTTCATAGCTCCAGCACAACCATCGTGCTTAGCTGAACCTTCTTCCAGTTCCTAATGATACACTTGATCTGGTTCTTGAGGTTTCATACCCAGATAGCCCATTCAGAGGACCGCTCCGGAGATCCTGATTGATAGTGAGAAATAATTATTCGAGATGTGGCATTTATTCTAGATAAGATTTAATTTGCTTGTATGCTAAAATAAATATTCAAAAAAAAAAAAAAAGATAAGATGTTACCAGACATAGAATATTTATATCTGTCACCTTCAATTTTGGCATATATCTTTCATAATATATGTTGTTACCTCTCTTAACTAAATAAGTGTGAAATTAGCTATTAAAATTCCGTTTGGATAGAGGTGAGTAGAATATTTAGCCTTGAAATGGGTTTGGTTGCTAGTATTTGTTTGTTATTTCAATATTTTATTTAGGTTTCAAGTGTTTAATAACTTAAAGCAAGAATGAGAATAAAATATAACAAAAAGGAGAGGTAAGAAATAAGACAAACTTGGGGTGTGGGGTTAGGGGTTAGGGTAAATAAAGTGGGTTAGTTAACCTAGGTTTAGTTAGTAGGTTAACCTATGGTGATCTAAAATCTCAAACAATAGAATTCATAATAATGCAAATAATATTTTGCCTCAAAAATATATAAATTTGTGCATCATATTTCTAGTGTGTGACCACATTACCTGCATGGAGATCTGCGTATGAGCTTGAGCGGCATGCGCCTCTCCACCCCCAATGAAGCTACTCTGCATATTACTCTCCCCAATCTTCCTCAGCCTGTCGAGCTCCGGCAGCACCACCTTCCCCAGATCGGGCCGATCCTTCCTTTTCAGCTCCGCACATCTCAGCGCCATTTTCGCCAAGCTGAGAGCCTCCTCCACCGGCCAGTCCTCCACCGTCGGATCCAATACGTACTCAAATTCACCATTTTCCACCGCCCTCTCCACTTGATGCGTCAGTCCCATCGGCGCCCTCCCGGTGATCAGCTGAAGGAGAAGGATCCCCAGCGAATACACGTCGGACTTGATCCCCAGCATGCCGGTCTGCTGGTACTCCGGATCGATGTAGCAGAAGGTCCCGACGGCGGAGGTCATGCGGGACTGCGTGACGTTGTCAGCGACGGAGGGCACGAGGCGGGCGAGGCCGACGTCGCTGATCTTGCTGACGAAGTTGTGGTCGAGGAGGATGTTGGCGGGCTTGAGATCGCGATGGACCAGGGGCTTGGGCTTCGTTTGGTGGAGGAAGAGGAGGCCGGTCGCGATCTCCGCGGCGATGCGGAACCGGTGCTGCCATGGGATCGGGGGGGAGTTGCCTCGCCGGGAGAGGCGGTCTTCGAGGCTGCCGTTCGCCATGAACTCATAGACGAGGCAGCCGAACTCCAGGCAGGCTCCGAGGAGGAGGACCATGTTAGGGTGCCGAATGCAGCTCAGTATTTCAAGCTATTTGATCATCACAAAAAGAAATGTCAAAACCCTAACCCATTATCGAGCTATTCGATTTCGAAATCGACGGGATCTGATCTACCTCTTGCTGAAATTGCGATCTCCCCTGAGCCGTATCCAGCCGAAGAACCTTAATGGCGACCAGCGTATGATCGAGCCGCCCTCCGAAAACCGGCCCGTACCCCCCTTCTCCGATCTTCAGGCTCTCCGCAAAGAAGTCCGTCGCCATCTTAATCTCACCGATGTCGTACCTCCGATAGGTGAAATCGCTCTTCGCCATCGCAGTCAGTACCTTCTTCTTCTCCTCCGCCGCATCCACGGCCTTCATCTCCGCATCCTGCCGCTTCTTCGTTTCAAGCTCGGCGATCTTCTTGGAAGCTTCGGCGGCCTCCATGGCCGCTTGAGCCTTAGCTTTCTCTCTGTGCGCCATTGCCAGGGCAGCTTCTTCGGCTTTCCGCGCTTCTTCTATTCTGTGCTCTCCCTCCACCTTCCACCGGTGGAGCTCCATCGTCCTGTGCTGCGCCGTGAGGGCTTCCCGGCAGGCGTTGCTGTACATTTTCATCGTATGCTTGAGCTCCGACCTCAGCCTCTTCATTTCAGCCTCCACTTCTTCCTGTAGCTGCAGAAAAACTCAAAAAAAAAAGTTCAGTTTTTCCGGACTCTGGAAAAGTAAACTAATTCTTTACCCCGAAAAAACAAAAAAGAAAATTAAATAATTTATATATTACAAATCTAAAAATTAACAAAAAATTACATATCATTAAAATCTAATTATTTTATATATAAATATTTAAAATTTTAATATTCCATATCAACTAAAAAAATAAAAATTATAATTTTTATTATATATTTATCATAATTTTATAATATAAATTACATATGTGTGATAATTTTCATAATGTTTATAATTAATATATAATATTAAATTTTAAAAATCAAGCAGATAAAATGATTAAATTTTAGTAGTATATATATAATTTTTTAAAAAATTAACTTTTTTAAAAAAAATCTAAAAACTAAAGTTTATGGTTTATAATTTATATTTAAATTAAATTTTATAGAACAATTGTTAGGTCAGTAATATTTCATAGTATTGCATACTGATTTATAAAGTAGAAACACAAATAAGATGAGTGTCGCAAAAATAAAAATGTTAAGGTGGATAACAGAGTACACACAAAGGGCAAGATAAGAAATAAGTATATTCGTGAAAAAATTGAAGTGATCTCAATTAAAAATAAACTTAAAGAGAGTCAGCTTAGATGATTTGAAAATATAAGTTGTAAACTAATAAAATCTCTAGTAAGAAAAGTTAAATTATTAAATCTACTTATGTGATATTACATATTTGGAGTTAAGTAAAAATTTTGGGGTAATTTCACTTAGGCCCTTAAGATTTACTGAACTTGTCACTCTGGTCCACATTTTTGAACACATGTCAGACAGGTCCCCAAAACTTATTGTATAGATCATTGTGGTTCTTAATATGTATAAAAAGCTTTCAATAAGGTCCAATTAAACATCTTCCATTAAACATTACGTTAAATTAAAATTTTAATTAAAAAAAATAATTTGTTTAATGTGAAATTATAATTATACCCAACTGGTCCTCGCACGCGCAGACGCCCAGCATGTCGGCGATGCTGCAGCGATCCGCGGTGACGCACAAGGCCGCCTGTGCGCGGACCCCGGCGCGGCGGGCAGCCGGAGATCAGAAATATGGAAGGGTAAAAATAGGTATTTTCGTAATTTTAACAGTGTTTAACGGATATCGCCACAGAAAGACTATAATAACCTACAGTAAGTTTTGGGACCTATCTGGCATGTTTTTAAAATTGTTGACCGGTGTGGCAAGTCGAGTAAACTTCAGGGGCCTAAGTGGAATTACTCCAATGTGCTTGTTTGTAAGGTTAAATTTAAGAAGGTTAAAATTAAATTTGGATAAAGATATTTTTTTTATTTAAAGTTGTGAATGATATGAAATAAAGTTAGTTATTATATTGGGATATGTGAGGGATGTGATATAAAGTTAGTTATTATGTTGGAATATGTGAGAGATGTGATATAAGTTAGTTATTATTTTAATAATATGTGTAGGATG